>JXTC01000008.1:1736356-1773162 GCA_002914845.1 Trema orientale
GAAACTCATAATACATTCCTTTAGCAGTTATCCTTTGTTCTTCTCTATAAACAAGCCTTTGAAGCAACAATTAAAAATTTTCATAAATAAAAAAATTAAGGAAAAAACGTGCTATATATATATGTGTGTGTGTGTGTGTGTGTGTGTGTGAGATCTTGGGGATAACAAGCATGCTCTAGGTAAGCATTCTTTCTTAGTGATCCAGCAACATACTTACCAGTCATTTCTAAGTCGATCCACACAAGAGGCAACTTGTACTCAGCTGGAACGGCATCTTGGTTTTGTTGATTATGTTTGTTTTTTTCTACCTTTGCCTTACTATCATGGCTGTTTGCTTCCTTCTCTCTCAAGCCTGAACGAAGAAGTCGAAAAATTAGAAAGACCAATTTGGTGAAACTCAGCTAATTCTTCAAACAAGATCCAAGTAAATACAAGTTATACACTGACTAAGTCCAATATTCAATACCATAGTCGCCTGACCAGATTGGCTCAAGATCGGAAGCAGCATAAACTAAAGCATGACTTACACCAAACTAGTAAGACCAATTTGGCCAAACCCAGCTAATTCCTCAAACAAAATTCAAGTAAATACAAGTCATATAATGATTTGAGTCCAATATTTAATACCATATAACCGCCTGACATGATGGGACCAGTAAACAACTACCGGAAGCACAATAAACTAAAGCATGAGTTATACCAAATGAGCTTTTAAAACAGCAGAGCTTCTATCAAATGTCAACAAGACCAGAAACTGACACCCTGAAACTTAAAAAACTATTTCTCCGCCTACTCTTCCCGTTTGAACTACACTCTTTTGCAGCCCTGTTATAAGTCATCTCTGTTTTTCAAGAATCAAATGTCTTCATGTCTTCGATTAAAAGGAGAAGAAAAACCAATAAAACTTTCTACATGAACAGAGCACCCATCTAACTACCAACTTTTCTCAGAACCTACGGTCCTTAATTCTTCACACACACACACACACACACACACTCTCTCTCTCTCTCTCTCGCTCTAGAGCAACATAAAAGATAACTACCAACTTTTCTCAGAATTAAAGGAAAGCAAGCCTACAATCAAGAAAAAATTGCGACAAAAATAACAAAAACTCGACCTAATTACTAAACCCAGAAGAAATAATAACAAGTGGAACACTAACTAACCACCAGAATTGGTATTGGTATTGGTATTGGTATGTCCCTCTTTGGATTGGGATGGGGAAGCGTCGGATGAAGCCCGGGTGGATCGGGCTTGATCGTCGTCTTCAGCGTCAAGCTCTAGCACAGAGAAAGCATTGACCAGAGGCTCCATTGCCATTGGGCCTTTTCTTTTTTCTTTTCTTTTTTTTTTTTATTGTCCTTTTGATGAATATAAAGAGAGAGAGAAAGAGAAGCAAGAGTCGGTCAGTCGGGTCTCTTACTGAGTGGATTTCAAGTGGTGCCCTCTCTATCCCTCCTCCGTCCAAGAAAGGACGCAAATGAAATTCCAATTTTGCCTTGCTCAAGACCAGCGGGAAAAGTAATTCAATGAGGAGGAGGGGGAAGGGAAGTGAGAAAGTCCAAACACATTCTAAGTATAAAGTTTCATTCGAAAAATTAGAGTTGGCTTTCAAAGTACCTATTTTTTTCTTTCTTTGATATTCTGCATTATCTGTAAATCAAAACCCGGATAACTTCTTTTAGATAGGGCTGACAATTCGTGTCATTCGTGTCGACTCATTTAATGTCGTGCGGGTTTCGTGTTACCTGCGGATTACCTGTTTAACGAAAACGTCAGTCAGACTGACATGTTACAATACTTCAAAATATTATAATTATTCATTTACTTAATTTTTCACTCAAGTTTTACTTTATTAAGGTAAATTAGCTCATTAGTTTATTATTTTTTATTTAAATCACAAGAAATTTGTTAAAAAATATTTTCTATGGAGTCGTTACTTAATATTTTATAATATATTTTGATAAAAAATTAATTAATCGTGTTAATTCGGGTCAATTTCGTGTCAAGCGTGTCAACTAAACGTGCGGGTTTCGAGTCGTGTTGACGGGTCGTGTTCAAATTGCCATCCCTACTTTTAGGTCGATATTTTCATCTTTAGATACAATTAATAAATATGTTAAAAACTTAAACTCGAACACAAAACATATATAATCTGTGTAATAAATGTTTTATGTATTATATTATGACATATTTGACATAATTATTTAAAATTGATACGATTATTCTAATTTAACACAATTTCTTTTAAAGAACTAATTTGACATAATTATGTACTAATTAATTCAACTTTATAAATATAAATACGTTTAAAATTATTCAAAATCACATTTAAAATATTAAAATATTAATAAATATGTCATAATAGAATCAAGTTGTCACGACACGAAAATGACTCGTTTAATTAAACGTATTACACGTGTCATTTTTGGGATAAATAGGTTAACCTGAAAAAAAATAGCTCACTTATACCTATTTATTTCATATCATTTTCGAGTTATATCATCTTATCGTGTAGAAAATTTCTTCAGAAAAACTATGTATTTTTATCTTATTTTTTATCATTGTTTTTAAAATAAAAGAATGGGTATTATTTATCATTATGAAAAAAAAATGGCTAAAATGAATCTTTTTTGAACTGACCATAGAGTCATAAAATGCTGCGTTTTCGAACTTGACTTAGAGTAATAAAATGTTTTTTTTTTTTTTTTGCTGTACTTTTATAAAAAAAATGTCTTTTTTATAAATTTTTAAAAAAAAACTATCGAAAGTTATCGCTACTTTTTTTAACCTTTACTTTTATAAAANATTGTTTTTAAAATAAAAGAATGGATATTATTTATCATTATTAAAAAAATGGCTAAAATGAATCTTTTTTGAACTCACCATAGAGTCATAAAATGCTGCGTTTTCGAACTTGACTTAGAGTAATAAAATGTTATGTTTTCTTTTTTTTTTCTGTACTTTTATAAAAAAAATGTCATTTTTATAAATTTAAAAAAAAAACTATCGAAAGTTATCGCTATTTTTTTTAGAGAAATTTCGGATGATCAAAATTTTAAATTTGATTAAGTAGATGTCCACTTTTAAAATTTTATAGCTAAATGTCCAAGTATATATATTTTTACACTTGGTAGATACACATATCTACCAATTTAGTTACTGTACTGAAATGCACTGCGTATATAATTTTTTATACTTGGTATATAAAATTTTACACTTGGTATATATGCATATATACCGGACATTTTGCTATAACATTTGACAAAGGGATATTTACTGAAATTAGGTCCAAAATTTGGTCATATTTCTGTAAGCCTCTTTTTTTAACCTTTACTTTTATAAAAATATCACTTTTATAAAAATATTTTCGAAAATGATTAGAAAATTTTAATAATTATTGCGACTTTTCTTTTTTTTTTTTTTGTGTCAAAACTCGCCAATATTAATCCAAAATTAATCTTTTAACATATATAATTACCTCGTAACATCTTGAAAATTTTGTACTATACCATTATCTATAAACTTGTTTTTTTTTTTTTTAAATGTGTAAAAGGTTTTCGAAGAATTTGAATAAATTCTTTTTCTTTCGAAAAAAGTTTTTAGAAGTTTATTAACTTAAGCATAAGCATAAGGGTAAAAATAGAATGCTAAAACAACTAGTAGTACTTGATCTAAACTAGATTAATAATCAAAATAACACATATTTTCTTGAATATGATAAATTTTTCCCTTATATATTGTATAATATACAATGACGTCATTACAATAAAATTATGCTAGAGAATCAACATTATTATATATTGATTATAATTTTACAATATTCTTAATACTCTCTACTAAAAATATATAAAATAATATATATTACAATATGCTAATTAAATGCCAAAGATATCAAAGTTCCAAGTGTCTTTAATATAAGAATGAGCTAAAAAGAGATTTTAGGAGGTTGAAAAATATTAGGTAGATTCCAAACTTCTAATCTTGATTTAGAGATTCTAAACATATACATTTACCAAGATACTACTTAACTCGAATAATTTTTTCTATAGTTGTTAATTGCCATATGTGTGTTTCTTGATCTCTTTCTATTGTCTAACTTGTAATATAGATTTTAGTTTGTAAATTTAAATTAAACAATATAAATAATTTTAATTTTTTAAACTAAAGAGAAGAAATTGGGCCATAGATTAAACTTTTTACAAAAATAAAAAAATTTCCGATCATTTTCGATATTCCGTGGATTTTTCCTTGGATATTCGCAGATACTTTGAATATTTGTAGACATCATGGATATTTCTCAATACTCTTGGAAGAAAACTTTTCACCCTCCGTATCCATTTTGAGACTTCAAAATATGGATAATCAATAATGTCGAGAAAATATCGATAATATTATGGACATTTTCATCCTTGATCGTATTGTGTTTGGGTTAGGATGTTATTGTGTTATTTCATAATCATATTGACCCCAACATGATATAATAACACGAATTACCAGCCTTAATTTTGGAATTGGTTAAGTTATAGTCCAATATGTTTTTTCACAAAATAATAGTCCAATTAATAACTAGCCAGTAGAGGTGGCAAAATAGACGAACCGGCCCGGCCCGAAAATTTGAAAGGGGAGCCCAGCTTGGCCCGTAGGCCCGCCGAGCTCCTAAGCGGGCCCTAGTCGGGCCGGACTAGCCCATTCTTAGTCTGCTTTAAAATAAAATAAAATAAGAATAAGATTATTTTATGTATAATTAGTTAAAATATTAGAAATTTAAAAATAAAATTTATAAAAAAAATAATATGTTATGTTTTTTTTTTCATATTGATAAAATTTTAAAAATAATTAAATAAATTATAAGTATATAAGTTGAATAGTTGATAAAAAAAAGTTTAAAACAAAAACCTTAAGAAAATTATTTAGAATTAGATTGAAATTTGAAAGTATGAATAAAAGAGTGAGGAAATGTGTATTTATAGCTATAGAAAAAAGTTTTTTATTTAAATTTATTTTAAATATATATATATATATATTTTTGGCACGTTGGATCGGGCCAGCTCGGCGGGCCTAGATATATAGGCCCAACTCGACCATACCTATAGGACCGCGCCGAGTCCGAGCCCGTTCCATTGCGGGTCAGCCCGTTTAGCCCGACCTATTTTGCAAGATTTACTAGCCGGTAATTTTCTACACGACATGATGATATGCCTCGAAAATGACATAAAATAAATGAGTTTAGGTGAGTCGTTTAACTTTTGTGTCAATTTCGAGTTGATACATATAACATGAATAATAAACGGGTGGTTTTCAGGTCAACTCACTTAATCTAAAAATAACATGTGTAACTTGTTTAATTAAACAAGTTGTTTTTGTGCCATATCAACATGACACTAATTTGACACATTTATTAATATTTTAATATTTTAAATATAATTTTGATTAATTTTAAACATATTTACATGTATAAAGTTGAAATAATTAGTGCATAATCGTGTTAAATTAAAGTAATCGTGTCAATTTTGAATAATTATGTTAAATAAGTCATAATATGATACATGACACATGTATTAAATATGTTACACATGTTGTATCGTGCTACACTTGCACTAATCATATCATGTTTAAGTTTAAGTTTTTGATACGTTTATTAATCCTATCGTGTTCGGGTTGAGGTGTTATTGTGTTAAGTCATAATCATATACACGATACGATAACACGTATTGTCAGCCCTAGCCTAAAGGCCCAGCTTGATACTTGTGATCACAATAGAGAATTAGCCTTCGTGGACCTCGTAGATTTTGGGACAATTAATGATATTATTGATTTGCTGTAGGCTTTTTAGATTTTCTTAACTGGTGGAATCTCTATATAAAGATCATTATAGACAAGTACTCTCACATTTCTGTTCAACTTAGATACACTTACACTATTGAAATCTGTCTTGAGAATTTGGATAAGACTGAGAAAGATTTAAGCCAACGTGTGTGTGTTTGTGCATGTAGTTTTATATTTTGCAGGACAAAGAATAAGGCTTCTCATTATGCTAATCTCATGTCATGAATTCAAGAAGTATTTATCCGTTAATTCTGTAAATTTTTGTTCTACTTAAGATGTATTCATTAACATGAATATTACTTAATTATACTTCAGCACTACATTCTTATGTATGAAATTAAATGGACGTTGTTACTTAATCTTCTCATAATTCCACATTTTACTTCACTCTAGAAAAAATTATATAGACATTGTTGCTTTTAAGTATTTTATCATCCAAGTTACAATTTTGTGCTCTATGTAGCCTATGTTATGTAGTTTAATATTCTCCTATTAAGTGATATTTTTGCTATCATACAAAACATATATAAGTACCATCTTACCTTTAGTATTATATGTTTTCATACATCAGATTTTCGCAACCACAACAACAAGCCACCAAAACCTTCAATACACGATACTCAAACTCATTTTTCTGATAATTTGCCAAGACCTATCACAAAAAAGGGTGTGACTAGTCTCCTTATTTAAAGAAATAGTAATTCATTTGCGGCCTACAAAGATATAAAGTATGTTTTCATATAAATATGTATACACAAAAGACAAGCCCATAGAGACAAATACATATTCTGAATGATTATGGTAGTTATTGCACCAAGGGATTGCAAATCTTTTTCTTTGTTTATTTACTAATTCATGGTTTTATTTTCTTTTTTCTCGTATTAAACTTTAAGAATTTTATCAATAGTATTTACACGGATTAATTGATTCTTTTTGCAATAATGCTTGAATTCACATTGATTATGTGGTGTCATAGTCCATTAGTCGTTTATCCTCTAGTACTATCAATGGATATAGAGACCTTATTTATAAACAATTAAAGAAATATTAATTAAAATTCTAAATAAGATATAAGGAAGTTCTATCATGATTAGTTACAAAAGCACGTGATTAATAAATTATGATGAACTAGTATTGTATCTTTAACATTAGCGTCATGATGGATTAATTATATTAATATTACTAATTGTACATTAAAATGAAATAAAAAAAATTTACGCTAATCTAGTTTTAGTAGTTGTTTGACTACATACTTTGACTTATGTCAGCATGAGTATGAACAATTAGATGTAATTGACTTTAGGTAATAATTATTTCCTAAACCCCAGTTAATGTACTAGTCATTAGAGCTACAAATATGGGCCGGGTCATACGGGCCAACCCACGGCCTGCAAATTTGGTCGGAGCCAGGCTGGGCTGAGGTAGTGAGCCTATCGGGCCGGCTCGATAGTCAATTTTTTTTAAAAAAATATTTTGTTGTTTTTGTAATTAGTATTAAGAAAATGATATTTTTGCGAAATAGTACCGGACTAGGCCGGCCCGATTTTGGTCTGATATGGTATTTAGCCATCGGGTTGGGCTGGGCCAGGCCGGGCCTCATTTTAGACTTTCGAGTCGGGCCGGCCTGGCCCAATACTGTAGACGACCCGGGCCGAATTTCTATCTTGGCCCGAATGGGCTGGACTGGGCGGCCCATATTTACAGCTCTACTAGCCATCGCTTGTGTGGTAAAACTTATCCTACCTCCAGCAAAGTCACTAGTCTCAAATGCATCTAATATGGTATCCTTATTAGTGTCCATCCTCATAAAAATGGGAATAACACAACACGTAATTACATATTGATGTGTTCTTAAATTACAGGGAGATATCTGTTTCAAGATAGGAAAATGAGCTTTAATACTCCGATACATCACTCAATAACATTTATTAAAGAATAATATCTATATTGAAAAGCTATTTTGGCCTTTGAGGATTATCTTTGTTTTTGTATTAACTTAAATGATAACACTCCCTACTATTGTAAAACTTCTATAAATTAATACTATTGGGACTAAGAAAAATTATTATTTTATATAGGTTATTTATATATTGATAAATGAATAATTTATTGGCTTATCAATAAATAAATATTTATTAATTTAAAAGAATAGCATGAGTTTAATACTTGTGCTTTTTAGCCCTAAGATACATATATGACTTATAGTAATAAAAATAAGATACAACCAAGATTAATATGTGCATATAAAGAAACGTAAAAGTTAGCACGTATATACAAATTATTATAGATTATTTGTATAAAATAAAATTCTAAAAGTTAATTTTTAGTGTACATCAAAAAGTTAAGAAGTATATATACATACCATATGTAAGTGTGATTTTTCGTCCGAGTACCAACTTAGTGTGCCTTGCACTCTGTGTCGGAAATAAATACATTCACCGTTGATATCGAGATCGGACTGGCTGTTGCAGAGAGCAAGGTAAGGTGGTCCAATGCTGCGAGCTAAGGTGGTGGCACCGGTATGATACCTGCCAGACACTCTCCGACACTCAAGTCAGTGGTGGGCCATGGTAGCGTAAATAAATAGATAAGAAAATGTCAAAGAGAAAGAGAATATCGGCAAAATTTAGGATTTTTAGAGTGCGAATGGTGGCTTATCCTAATAATTGGGAAAGCGATACTTTTATAGAGGTGTGCTAGTCCCCATGACACGGGATGGTCGACACCTGTCCTTGTAGATTAACGTCACACATGGACATGTTAGGCGATCACCAGGGATGACTGACACATGTCCTTGTAGACTAGCATTACGTGTAGACATATTAGGCATTCATCTGAAAATAATGGCGCCTATGATGTGTCCTATGCAAATGAGTATTTGTTGACATAGATTATTTATGCTCTACTTGGGAGCGCATGGGGACATCGAGAATATCTCAATTATTCTTTTGTAATTGAGCTTAGCTCGATAATGCCCGGAGGTACCGAGCCAGTGCTTAGCCGGCCATATTGGCTTGCTTATAATTTAGGTCAGCTCGGGAACATCCAGAGATGCCGAGCCAAACTAGTCATAGTTGTTTCCTTGAATTGGAATCAGCTCGGGTATTTCTGGAGATGCCAAGCTAGACGCAAGTCTCTTCTTTATACTTCATCTCCGAATTGTGTCTTCTTCTCTGGTTGATTTTTATAGTAGAAAGTATCGAGCCTTTCTGTGAGGTAAAATTGTCTCCAACACCATAAATATAGCTTTACAATTTAATACCTTATAAAATATAGTATTTCAAGATATTTCGTCGATATTGAATATAATATCGATAAATAGTCATTAGTTTTAATTATAAAATCCAAATTATTATAAATAGATTCCAAATCATATATTGAATACATTGTATGCATTGTAAAAATTAGAGTATGAGATTAAGTTCAATTTAAGTACAAATAATGAGTAAATAACTTTATATGAATTTTGAAAAAGAACAGAATTAAGAAAATAGAAGTTATCTGAAAAACTCATTAATATTGTGAATTTTTTTGTTATTTCTTTTATGTATTTAATTAATTATTAATTTTTATATTCGATGGATCTAAAGGAGATAAAAAAAATTATTATCTTATATATTTAGTGAGAATATTAATTTAGTACATTGGCCCGAGTTGGAACCAGAAGATTTTATTACTTAATCAAGGTTATTAATTTATCATACATTCATTTATCGAGGTTTTACTGTATATATCAGAAGAAAACCAAACATATTTGTGCATACAGACTCAACAAGATAGTATACTATTTTTCTAGCTGATAATTTGCTATCATATACATTATATGATGACATGAAGAACTTATTTTATGTATTTTAAAATTTTGATTTTTGATATATTCTTGAGAACTCATCCATATTATTATCGTTCTTATCCATCAAAAAAATATGCGAATCTCATGTCAAAGGAATATAATATAGTGAGTGGACTTTCCTTTATCCCACAGCATGATATCTACTCATTCACCAAAACATGTGCTAATACAAAAATTTAATCTATAACTCCAGTCCAGCTCTACAAAACATACAATTGATACTTAAATCATACATCTATTAAATACTTTGTTACTAAAATAAATAAGAATTAACCTTAGAAAACAAATAATATATTTGTTGAGGATGTTTGGCTTTATGGCATAAAACATATTTATTTATGTCAAAGAATATGTGTTCAATTAATAATATAACTCTAAGTTTGTTTCATGTTATCTTATATGCTTATCTTTACATTGCATTTAGTAAATATTATAACAATCTAATACTTATTGCTTAATAAAGAATCACACATTTGAAATTATTAATTTATAGGAAATTATAATTTTTTATTTTAGTCTAGAACATAATTATTCTTGGTTTATGAACAAAATTTCAATTGGACGCTTTATTTATCTTGAAGATTATAGTGTGGTCTATCTCAATTAAGAACTGTTTATTTTTTTAATAATATCAATTATCTCCTTTTTATTGTTCTACTATTAAAATGGACGAAAAATACCATATAACAGTCACATACACAGTGGTTGATCTCATTATTGGCCTCCAAATCAGTGCCCCAAATCCAAATTTCCCCCATGAACTTTAAAATTTACTATCTTGACATACAATATATCGAAGTGTCTCATTTTATACCCTATTATCACTTGGTTAAAAATATATACATGAGATACTCACGTTGGGTTAAAAGAAAATGACATTTTAGGAAATTTGATTTTATTAAATAAGTTTGCTATTTTATTAGTTGAAAAATATACTTACAATTATGTATCTTCTCAACTTAAGTGATAACAAATTTAATCTTTCTTTACTAGAATGACAAGTTAAATTGTATTTATACAAATATATATATACACATATATATAGGACACCAATCTAGTAGCTATTTTTTAAACCTATCTATAGATATTATTTTACACAATTAAAATTTATCACGCACGTCTTTTTATTATAAAAAGTTGATAGAGAAAGAGCATTAAATGATATATATTTATTGTAATTATTTTTTTTCCCAACTGCTCAAATCATGGTGGACATTAGATAATGATCTAACGGCTAAAAAATACTTATAGATAGGTCAAAAAAAAAATACGTACTGTATTATGGCCCATATATATATGTATATATATTTATTTAGATATTGGTTTAGATATTTGCTAAAGTGGTATGCAACTGTAAAAGAAAGGGGGAAAAAACTTGCATCATATGCAATTAAATAAAGAATAAATAAATAGAAAATAAAAACATGAATTTCTCTTAATAAGTTTTCAGAAAAATTGGTTAAATATTAAAAACACTAATCCTAATTATAATTAAATTTATTGTATAAGCTTACCTAGTATAAGGAGTTTAGAGAATATTCAAAAATTGTCAAAACTAAATTATGACTAATAAAGGGAATACTAATTTATAGAAAAAAGATTATTATTATTTTTTAATTTATATTTTGAAAACAAAATTATGTTACTATCCTATTTTTTTCTTGCAAAATTTCTAAAATACTATTGTTGAAAGCACCATATGAGTGTCATATATATTTTAAGTTTATTCTTTAAATATAAAGAAATTATAAGGCTTTAAAGCTTGAAGGCCAAGATTAGACCATAATAATAGTTCGAAAGTTAAATATATGATTAGTCAATATTTTACTTTAATTATAATATCAAGTTATTCCCATCATAATAATGTTCTAATCTTAAAATTATGGTTCTACTTTGAAAATAATTTGTGATTCAAAAAATATGAATAATATCCACATTTGTTTCTCGGTAAGGGAGAGTTATGTTTATTGATATTTTTCCTCTTAAATATATATATATATATTTTCAATAAGTCTCTTGTTTCATTGAAAGTATTTGTATAATCTCTAATATTAAATTATTTTATCTATAGCTTAAGACGAAGAAATCATATATTAGATTAGAATAGATAATGAATTCATATATTAGATTAGATTAAATTAGATTATATCTTTGATGATTATAGTTCTTTGTTGTGTGATTTTACGAGTGTTACTCATCACGATTTGACATATTGTACATTCTTATGGTAGACAGTAAGCTTTGTTGAATGAATAAAATCTCATCAAATTTTATTTACGTATGGCTGAGATCCATGGCGTGAAATTGAATATTTTTTTTTGGTTAAAAAAGAAAATTTTGTTACTAGTGTGTATTATGTTTTGTTTTGTGGCTTAGCGGTTTTTTCATAAAATAATTAGTCACTTTGTCCTCATATGAATTTGTTTCCTCACTCTTGATTTTGTGTTCAAATGTCTCCCAAATGGGAAAATAGGTTCCCTTTTTTTTTCCTCTACCAGTCTACCACTAACATCATTAAAAGACTATTAGTGGGCAATGACCAAATAGTCATCTTTTAAAGAGTTTTTTAGGGTTACAATTCGTGTCATTTCGTATCGACTTATTTATATTGTGTGAGTTTTGTGCTATCAACGTGTTACCTATTTAATAAGAACGTTATTCATATTGACTTGTCACAAAACTTCTAAATATTATAATTATTTATTTACTTGATTTTTTCATTTCAGTTTTACTTTACTAAGATAAATTAGCTTATTAATTTATTGTATTTCATTTTATTTATAGGAAATTTATTAAAAAATACTTTATATGAAGTAACTAATTAAGGTTCCTAATCCAATAGATATTTTTTTATAGCCGTTGAATCATTATCTAACGGCAATCATAATTTAAATTATTAAAAAAATAAAAATAAAAATAAATACCTATTATTTAATGTTTTTCTCTCTCTAATTTTTTTCATAAAAAGACGTACGTGATGATTTTTAATTGGATAAAACAATAAAAAAATAGCTACTGATTGGTGCCAATTAATTAATATTTTATGTTATATTTTGATAACAAAAATTAATTGATCATGTCAATTTCACGTTAAGCGTGTAAACAGTATGTGTAGGTTTTGAGTCATGTTCAAATTATGAGTCCTAGTTTTTCGGATATAAAATTATAAATCTTTTGGAACATGACTTCTAATAATATTTTATGACACTAATAAATGCATGCAAAATTGCTATATTATGTCTTCTTTTTTTGTTTATTTTTCCATTTTTATCCCTTTTTCATTTATTTAGTTTATAAAAAAATCAGTTATTAGGAAATGCCCAACAAAAAGAATTAGTAAGAGCATTTATTAAAAATTTTGAAAGGAGAAAAATCATTTGACCCTTACCAATCGATGGTCTTTTAACAATGTTAATATTAGGGAGTGAAAGAGGAACAACTTTGTCATTTAAAAAGTACTTAGAGCATCTCCAATAGGTATATTATATCTTATTCTAATGTTAAATTTTAGTATTTGGCCAAAAAAAAAAAAAGAAACCTCTCCAATAGTCTTCTATATTTAGCATAAATTTTAGCATCTTCTATTTGTTATATTAACTATAGCACAAAGAATAACATATGCTAAATGTTAGAATGTGCTGAAATTTACAATATTACCATTATAACATATGTTTAATTTTACAATTTTTTGTCATGATTGTTAGAATATACAATACTTCAGTAAACAATGTGTTAAATTTTATAATATGGTCTTTAGTTTAATTGTGTAGATTTTACAATTTGGCAACTTAATTTAGTATGCATGGAAATTCACAATATCGCCGCTGTATTAAACTGAAAATATGTATAAATTTACTAGTTTAATATATGTATACTCTTTTTAAATCTTTTTTCATTAATTAAATTATATAATTTAGATTTTCCATCACTTTTTTAGGGTAGTTATTTAGACCCTCAATTCATTTTGAGGGACACATTTGGTCATCAAATCTTTTAAAAAGTAAATTTGGAAGATCTAACAACTGATTTCCAAGGGCAAGTGGTAAAGAATAATGCTATGGGCACCAATAGTGTCCAACACCACATAAATCCAGTTTCTTGGTGCTACTAGTGCCGAATGTGAGGTCCAAAGTCCCATGCATGTACAGGTTTGTTTTATTTTCCGAGGATGGCTACGGTAGGGGCGTCTCTATGTAGGGTCATGTCTTAATTATCGTTGGATAGGAATCTGTGGGGAATAATGGGAATCTATGGAGAATCTATTTATATACAGATTCCCATCTAACGGTGAATAGACAGGGCTCTACGTGGGGGCACCCCTACTGTAGACTCGCCCTTATTTTCCAGTTGAACCTGTTATTTCTCATTAATTAGCCCTTATAGCTTCAAGACCATTAACTAAGCTCCTTTCTGGTTACTTTTCATACCACTATATTGCCTTAAACAATCAATTCTGAATATGTTTGCTGTTATAACTCCGTTATGATTAATGAATCTCTATAATTTGTCTCTTAAAGCTCATTTGAAAAGAGAGGATTCTAAGGATTGTTGCTTTTTTTTCTCTTTCTTCTTGTTCTTATTTGTTTTTGCTTTTTATTTTTGATTTGAGGAAATATAAACAAAATTAATATGGTGTTATGCAAGTAACTGTTTTATATATCTTTGAATGTAAGCTAAAACTGGTGAAAGATTTGGAAGTGGAACTTGACAATACAAGATTACAAGGCATAATTATAAAGAAAATATGCAATAAGTTGTTTACCTGAAAATGAAAGATTTACTCAAATGCAGTGATATATGGAAGAACATCCGAGGAAGTGCATGGAGTTAGATTTAAAACTGAAGTCTGAAGAGGTTTATTCTCCTCCACTATTAAATTTTATGTGGATCTGCTTGGCCAATTTTTGAGGTTTTTCAAATGAATAACAAGTATAACAATTGCAGGAAGAAAAAGTGTGTACAGAGTCAACAAAGAAATCAATCACAAATGAGTGTTACAAGAGTTAGATGTCGCTAGAGAGTAGCTTCATAATATACTGAAACATCATAGAGATTTTGAGTTGAAATCCAAGACAGATGTAAAGCTACTTGTTGAAGATGTCAAATCTCTTAGAAAATCGATCAGAACTGAAGCAAGAGCTTAGACTTTAGTCAATTGATGAAAGATAAACTCGAAGTAGAGGTAATAATATGTTTCTATTATTTATTCTGAATTTTCCTACTAACAAAATTATGAACTATCTCTAATATTAGGTTTAGACTTCAATTCCTCCAACCCTTAATGTCAAAAGAAAAAAAGTATTGTAATTAATCAAATCGTGAAATTATGCTAAATTTCACTAATAAATGCCAATTTCTCTAATTTTAGTCGTAGCTAAATATGTGAGATTATGTAACAGTTTTCTAATAAATACTGTAGTATCCTACGTCTCAAAATTATAATTAATCATAATAAATTAATATTAAATTTCACTGATTAATAAAAAAAATTAGTCCCATGTAAATCTAAGTTTAGCATATGGTATTAATGAATGGTGTTTTACTAGGTACTCAAAAATTTGTTGGATAGAATGTGCAATTATAAATTCACACACTCCAGTACAAGTATACACGGTCACAAGTAATATAAATTTAGGATTTAGAGTGTCGAACCCATGAGAATTGATTACTAAGTCTAAGCTAAGTATTAAAATTGGTCAATCAACTTTATCCAACACATAGATTTTAAAGAAATAAAACAAAGGAAACTACATTATCATACAAAATAAATAAGAGCAAGCAATAAGAAAAATATCTAGGCTTACTAATTCCCCAACCATCCTTTAAACACACAATCTCCCAATTTTCCTCTTAAATTAATTAATCCCCTAGAGTTGTCAACCGAGAATTCGAATGTATTCACAAACTCCTTTCCAAGACATAAGTGAAAACAGTTAGAAAAGCTAATATGTTACTTCTAACATAATTGACTAGATTCATTAAGTTTAGTAATTCTCAAAGAAGTTGCACAAGTCACATAGGTATATTCCTATCCTATGCAAACTTACTCCAAACTAGGTAATCTTATGTTGTTTTACCTAAATCCAAATTTCTAATCCCTTTTCTAAGCTCATAGAAATTTCATTCATCAATCTATTTAGTGATCAATTAAATAGAAACAATAAGTATAAGATAAAATAAATAATCAATAATAGATTTGATTAATGAAATAGGAGAAAAATAAACAAACACAAGATATAAGATTAGTTCACATAGTAAAACTAGACAAAAAAAATTTAGTTCATAATATAAATTAAGAACAATAGCATTTTAATACAATGTAATCAAGAAATACAAATATCAAAAAGAAAATTTTTTTAAAATTCCCCCTCTTTGAAGAGCTTGAAGGTGTTCATGGAGGTTGTCAATCTTCTCCTCCAAACTTGGTTCTTGCTCTCTTGAATCATCCCTCAGAGATTTGCTCTCAACAATATCACTTTCTAAATATGAAAAATACCAAGAAAAACTCACAAGAAAATAAATAGAAGATGGTATGAACAAAGGGTGGTGTTGATGTTGTGGAGGAAATCAAGAAATGGAGGATTGGAGCATATCTTCATCTTCTTCTTCCTCTTCTTCTTCTCCTTCTATGGCTGCCTCCCTTCCCCTCTCTCTATCCCAACATGCCTTTTACAACCCCAAAAGTAGGGTTTTAAAGAGATTACTCTTAAAAACTTAAGGTAGACCGAATCTGGACCCTTGGATCGTTAAAAAGTTAATTTTGGCCATCTAGTATTAACCTAGGATGCAGATGGTAGCGCTGCAGCCCTAAACTTTTCTGTTGGTCTGACATCGTGGTTTCTCGGGTGTGTCATTTCTTCGTTTTAACTCTGATTTACCTAATTTTTGATGCGTTATAACTGTATCAGATTCAACTTCGATCCTAATAGTTTGAAAAACCTATTTGTAAGGTACAAATTCTCTATAATTCATATCAAACACCCTTATTTTGTTTTATATATACAAATATACAAAACATCAAAACAACAAGATAAACAATTGAAACAACTTAATATAAATAAGAACATAGCAAACTTTAAGGCAAATTAGCACTAGATAACTCTAATTTTATGGAATTAACACTATACTCTAAAAAAATTGTGTTACATATAGTGGCATTAAACCAATGTAAAATTTTACTAATGAATACAAATTTATCCATTTTTTGGTCTTAGTTGAGCAAATGAAAGTACATATTAGTATTTTACTAATATTTATAGTCAACTAAGTTGGTGAAATTTCACTAGTGAAAGTAAATTTATCCATTTTTCGGTCTTAGTTGAGCAAGTGAAAGTACATATTAGTCTTTTACTAATCATTATAGTCAACGAAATTGTGACATTATGCTTAGAGATATACATTAATGTGAAATTTTATTACTTAGTAAAAATTAATCCAATTTAATCTTAGGTAATGCTACAAAAATGGGCCGCATTGCTCAGCCCATAATTTAGGTACCGAGGCCCAGCCCTAAACCGTGGTGGCTTGACCCTACACAATATTTTAATCTAACAAAATTAATTTTATTTAAAAAAAGGGCCCACCGGACTCATTCCTATGGCCTAGCCCATTTTTGCATCACTAGTCTTAGTTGAGCATATGAATGTGTAAAATAGTATAGTTGAATACTATTGTCCACAATATTGTGAAATTATGCTTACTAGTATCAAGTTAATGCAAAATTTTACTAATTAATGTAAAATTAACCAATTCAATGTAATTATAGCATATAACAATATGTAATAGTATTTTACTAAGTACTATGATCTAATAAAGTTCAAATTATGATTAATGATATTAAATAATATGAAATTTCACCAATTAATACAAATTTATATAATTTTAGCATTATTGATCATGCGACAATATGTAATGGTATTCTACTAAGTCTTACAGTACACTAAATATGAAATTATGATTAGTTGTACTAAATAAATGTGAAACTTCACTAATTAATGAAAATTTATCCTAGTTTAGTCTTAGTTGAGCATGTAAAGATATANAGAAAATTTTTTTAAAATTCCCCCTCTTTGAAGAGCTTGAAGGTGTTCATGGAGGTTGTCAATCTTCTCCTCCAAACTTGGTTCTTGCTCTCTTGAATCATCCCTCAGAGATTTGCTCTCAACAATATCACTCTCTAAATATAGAAAATACCAAGAAAAACTCACAAGAAAATAAATAGAAGATGGTATGAACAAAGGGTGGTGTTGATGTTGTGGAGGAAATCAAGAAATAGAGGATTGGAGCATATCTCCATCTTCTTCTCCTTCTATGGCTGCCTCCCTTCCCCTCTCTCTATCCCAACATGCCTTTTACAACCCCAAAAGTAGGGTTTTAAAGAGATTACTCTTAAAAACTTAAGGTAGACCGAATCTGGACCCTTGGATCGTTAAAAAGTTAATTTTGGCCATCTAGTATTAACCTAGGATGCAGATGGTGGCACTGCGGCCCCAAACTTTTCTGTTGGTCTGACATCGTGGTTTCTCGGGTGTGTCATTTCTTCGTTTTAACTCTGATTTACCTAATTTTTGATGTGTTATAACTGTATCATATTCAACTTCGATCCTAATAGTTTGAAAAACCTATTTGTAAGGTACAAATTCACTATAATTCATATCAAATACCCTTATTTTGTTCTATATATACAAATATACAAAACATCAAAACAACAAGATAAACAATTGAAACAACTTAATATAAACAAGAACATAGCAAACTTTAAGGCAAATTAGCACTAGATAACTCTAATTTTATGGAATTAACACTATACTCTAAAAAAATTGTGTTACGTATAGTGGCATTAAACCAATGTAAAATTTTACTAATGAATGCAAATTTATCCATTTTTTGGTCTTAGTTGAGCAAATGAAAGTATATATTAGTGTTTTACTAATGTTTATAGTCAACTAAGTTGGTGAAATTTCACTAGTGAAAGTAAATTTATCCATTTTTCGGTCTTAGTTGAGCAAGTGAAAGTACATATTAGTCTTTTACTAATCATTATAGTCAACGAAATTGTGACATTATGCTTAGAGATATACATTAATGTGAAATTTTATTACTTAGTAAAAATTAATCCAATTTAATCTTAGGTAATGCTACAAAAATGGGCCGCATTGCTCAGCCCATAATTTAGGTACCGAGGCCCAGCCCTAAATCGTGGTGGCTTGACCCTACACAATATTTTAATCTAACAAAATTAATTTTATTTAAAAAAAGGGCCCACCGGACTCATTCCTATGGCCTAGCCCATTTTTGCATCACTAGTCTTAGTTGAGCATATGAATGTGTAAAATAGTATAGTTGAATACTATTGTCCACAATATTGTGAAATTATGCTTACTAGTATCAAGTTAATGCAAAATTTTACTAATTAATGTAAAATTAACCAATTCAATGTAATTATAGCATATAACAGTATGTAATAGTATTTTACTAAGTACTATGATCTAATAAAGTTCAAATTATGATTAATGATATTAAATAATATGAAATTTCACCAATTAATACAAATTTATATAATTTTAGCATTATTGATCATGCGACAATATGTAATGGTATTCTACTAACTCTTACAGTACACTAAATATGAAATTATGATTAGTTGTACTAAATAAATGTGAAACTTCACTAATTAATGAAAATTTATCCTAGTTTAGTCTTAGTTGAGCATGTAAAGATATAAAATAGTATTCTACTAAGTACTATAATCTACTATATTGCAAAAATTTGCTTAGTGGTATTAAATTAATATGAAATTTCATTAATTGACACAAAATTCTCTAAATATTAAGCATACGATAATATGTAATAGTGTTTTGCTAAGTATTGTAGTCAGTCAAATTGTGAAATTATACATAATGGTATTAAACTAATGTAAAATTTTACTATTCAATGTAAATTTATCTAATTTTAGTCTTAGTTAAGTATGTGAAAGTATGTAATACTATTCTAATAAATATTATAATATTCTATGTTTTGAAATTATGTTCAGTGATATTAAATTAATGTAAAATTTTACTTATTAATAAAAAAAATTAATCCAATTTTAATCTAAGTCTAGTATGTGATCTTAAGAAATGGTGTTATACTAGGTACTATAGTCCAAAAAATTGTCATAATCAAACCAATGTGAAATTTCACTAATAAATGCAAATTTATCCATTTTTGGTCTTAATTGAGCAAGTGAAATCACATACTAGTGTTCTACTAAGGATTACACTCAATTGAGTTGTGACATTATGCTTAATGATATAAATTAATGTGAAATTTTATTATTTAATAAAAATTAATCCAATTTTAGTCATAGTTAGTGCTGCAAAAATGAGTCGCCTAGCCTAGACTGAACGGGTTGGGGAGGAGAAGCGGGCAGGTCGGCTCTGAATTTAGGTACCGAGGTGTAGTCCTAAACCATGGGGCCCCAGCCCGACTGTCAACCAATAATTTAGTTAAAAGATTAATTCGTTTTCATTTTTATTCTAAAAAGAAGCTAAGTTGGGCCTAGCTTACGAGCTCATACTTATGGCCCAGTCTGACCCTGCCATAGGGCCAACCGGGATTGGGTTAGTTGTATTGTACTAATCAGGGAAATTGACGTGAATAGTTAAAATTTGGGCCAAATTGACTTTTTTAGTTCACTTTTTTAAAATGACATTTATAGTTCAAAATAATGACTTTTTTAGTTGCTTTTAGATAGAGAAAAAATGGTCATTCCGAAACTACCCTTCTGTCATTTTATGTTTTGTTACTGATAGTCATAATTTTGTGACTGATATTTTTTCTTTAAATAAAATGGTTTGTTTAACATCGTTACTAATATTATGAGTTTTTAAAGACATGAACAGCGCTTTAAGTTTGTGATTGATGGTCACAATTTTACAACACATATTTCGGGTATGTTTCAAATTATTACATTACTCACAATTTTATTACTGGTAGTCACAATTTTGTGACTGGTGGTCATAGTTTGTTTTACATCGTTATGAATATTTGAGACAATTTATATTTTAGTGTAACTAATAGTCACATATTTGTGACGAATGGTAACAAAAGATAAAGAATCTCTACTTGATTTTTCTTGATTTTTTTTGTGACACACAATTACTATTACATCAAATATTATCATTTTCTTCATTATTTCCGTGATAGTATTGACCGAACTACAATTTAATAAATTATGTCAATATTTCTTACAATAAGTGTATTTCATCACCAAATTGGTGCTTACCTTATAAAATCAAAATAAGTATGTACTGACTTAGTAACAGCTGTTTAACAATGACAAACAAACATAACATGTAGAAAATTTAATTTTCACATGAAAATCCATAACTTACAGATTAATTGTCACAATGAGTAATTTTATGTCACATTATCCCCGACAATAGATAAGATCTATGACTTAGAGTAAAAAAAGTTGTAACAATCACACATTTGTGATTACTTTCAATGACTTAGTGCCTTAGTAGTTTATAATAATGTCTAATAATGTCTCAATTTTACACAAAATCTATTTTTCACATAAAAAAATATATCAACCAAGATTTTACACAATACCAAAAAATATAAGATCTGAACAGTGACTATAAGTCATAAAATTTATAACAACTATACAATTTCAACTACAAGCACACATATTTGGATCTCCACCTCGATGATTGGACATCCACCTCCTACCATTGAAAAAGTAGCCATATCAGGAATAAATCTAAATAGACTCAACTAAATCTATATTATGTTAGTATTTTCATCCAAATCTTTATTATGTTATTATTTAATTAATGGTAGTCCTTAAAGTATAATAGTATGCTACTTCACCTCTACTACCATATACCAGTAACATTTTCTCAACCATGGTAGCTATATGATCTATCCATTCAAGTGAAATTGCTCAAGAAAGAAGATCATATTACAATTAATTTCAGACCTGAGACCACAACATATTATGTACTGATTCATATGCATCCAAAGCAAAAGAGAAAATAGTTACTTGTGTCTAAGACAAATACATTTGACTGCCAAATTTTCCTATCCCGACATTAAAATCAAATACTACACTGTAAAGACAATAAGAATTCCCATCAACTTTTTTTTTGGCATGTTAAGTTAGGTCTATTCTTAATAGTATCCAAGACCCAAAAGTCACCCGACCTGAATATCCAACCCACCTTGGACGAAGACCGACCTGCGAATGACCACTACAGTCACGTTCTTGGACAAGAATAGGGTTGGTATCGGACCCGAAGACCTCAAATTGACGATTCTTGCTCTAAAGCCATTGGAGTATTCTCTTCTAACATTTTTGAAACCCAAAGATCTCCAGGTTTTTCCAGACTCGAGCAGGGGACTTCATTCGGATCCCAAGACGGTACCAATCGGCCCAAATCGAAAATTCTTCGACATCCTTTTGCGTCACGAATCAGAAATCGCCAACGATGTTCATAATCTCATGGTTTCCATTCATGGAGACTACGATCCCACTAGCCTAATAGGGGACCCTCCAACACATTTATCCAGCCGATTAACTAGACCTACTAGCCTCAACGATTGCCTGGCCTTTTCGAGATCGCCATAGATGTCTCCGATGGCTATGCAGTGTGTGGTGGCGGGATACCAGCCCTCAAACCCAAGGACAAGGATCCATCATAGTGGTGGGTATTCAAAGAATCGATGGGTTTCCATATCAAACAAAAAAAAAAAAAAAGAGAGAGAGAGAAAAAATTCGATGGATTTGGCAGTTGCTGAGGGATTTGGCAGTAGCTGAGGGGTGACCGAGTTGAAGGTTATTTACACAGGGATGTTTCGGACTTTTTATTGCGTTAAGAGTACTATAAATGTCATTATGAAAAATAACATTAAAAAAGTCAATTTACCACAAATATGAACTATCACGTCAATTTCCCTACTAATCACTTTAATCCATTAAATTGTGATATTATGCATAGTAATTTTATGTTAATGTAAAATTTCACTAATAACAAATTTATTTAATTTTAGTTTAATTTGAGTAATGGTGTTCCAAATATTATAGTAAACTAATTTATGACATTATGGTTTACAATTATTTTAGAAAATAGGCAGCAAATACTATGTCGAATTAATTTTCAATTAATATGATAATCAAATTAAAAAATTAATTATTTATCAAATAAAATTGTTCATTAAAAGTAATGATTTCATGGAAAATAACTTCAAGAGTCATTTGATGTATCTCAAAGCGTATAACAAAAAATAGAGAGAAAAACGACAGTTAGATGCCCAAAACTACATCATTTTCCTTTGAAGATCTTCACTTATATACTCCTTAAGTCCAGTTATACACTCCTTTTTTTTTTTTTTTTTTGAGGCAAAGGACAAAAGTATAAAACACCAAATTGCTACAATAAATTTTGTAAGAAAATTACCTTCTTAGCTTTAGTATTTGCTCTTTTGTGTTATTTTATTGTTTTGCTTTTACAATTTTATCTCTATCAATTCATAGAATATGAATAATTATATTCACTATTTTGCTTCTATCGTTTGAAAGAATATGAGTAATTGTATAGGTAAGTCTTAGCCCCCCCCCTCAGCCCCCCAAAAGAAAGTAGAGCTTCTATCATTGATAATTGGATAGTACAATAATAGAAATTAATAATAGAAAAAATAAGATTTGTAAACAAAAGTAGTGTTTAAATACAAAATAATATTTATTAAAAAATATTTCTTTTAGCATATAACATTGGAGTAAAACTTAAAAAATATGTTCTAAATATAACAAGTTATTTCAAATATAAATATTTATTAATTTGGATCATATATTGGCACGCATAATGCATCGGGGATGGTGTTAAATAAATACAAAGTCAAAATGAGAGTAAGTTGATAACGACTGCTGTGTTTGGTAGGCTGAATTTACGAGAGAACGGAGATGGATGAAAAGAGAGGGGTAATCTTTGGTTTTGTAAGAATGATGGAGGGAGGGAGAGGAGAGGAGAGGAGAGATACAGGGATTTGGTCTCCATCACGCCCACTAAAATGAATCCCTCCTTTAGGTAGATTGAAAAGAAGAGAGAAGAAAATGAGTTCCCTCAAAAAAATTATTTAAAAGAATGATAATGCTAGATATACCAAAATTATTATCAAACTTTTAATACTAAAATATATTGTATATGAATTGATATTGTTTAATTAGTGTATTAGAATTTACCACAAATTAAATAAAAATTTTAAAATACCTAACATTATTCTTAAAAAAATAAAATAAAATGAGCAAATAATTTTACAAATAAACAGTCTCATTACTTCTTACTCTCTACTTTTTATACTAAACAACTTTATAGATTGTCACACTTCTACCGAACAGTGTAAATATTGGGGCAAAATGGGTAATTTTATTATTTTTTTTGCGGTTTATTATTGGTTGATTGTTTATTTATTAACTTGAATCTTATATCCT
Organism: Trema orientale; assembly: GCA_002914845.1. Classification (NCBI taxonomy): domain Eukaryota; kingdom Viridiplantae; phylum Streptophyta; class Magnoliopsida; order Rosales; family Cannabaceae; genus Trema; species Trema orientale. The sequence continues at coordinate 1,760,512 of JXTC01000008.1, forward strand.
TAAGCTGAAGCTACAGCCAGCATTGAAATCAGTCTCGCAGTCAGATACACAGACTCACTCACGGTTTCACAAAATAAAGCTCTGCCTTTCTCGTCTCGTATTCTCTTCTCTTCTCGGACTCCCCAAGTTCAATCCAAGCCTGTCTAGGGTTTCACCTTCGGAGCTCCAAATTCCCAACCATGGCGGAGGTCATGGACATACCCGTCGACTCCCTGGACCGCCGCCGTGACCGCAAGGAGAAATCCGCCGAAGCTCCTCCTCATTCCTCGTCTCCGCCTCCACCTCCCCCTCCCGCTCCGCCAGCTCAGGCGCCTTCTAGGAGGCGCGAAAGAGATGAAAGAGACGACAGGGACGTCGACCGACCTCCTGGTCGCCGCAGAGACTACTACGATCGGAACCGGTCTCCGCCGCCGCCTCCTCTCAGGGAGAGGGACAGAGATAGGGAATACAAGAGGCGGGGTAGCGTCAGTCCCCTTCCGCCACCTTATCGGGATCGTAGACACTCGCCTCCTCGCCGTTCACCGCCTCCACCGTATAAGCGGTCGAGGAGGGAGGACGGAGGGTACGATGGGCGGAGAGGAAGTCCCAGAGGAGGGTTTGGGCCCGGCGATAGAAGGTGAGATGGTTCATTGTTTTGTTTACAATTACGTTGTCAGTTTGTTTATGAGATTAGGAATTTGTATGGTTAGTAATTTCATGTTTAAAATTTCTGATTTGAGTTCAACTTCAATTCTCATTGTTATGGACATGGGATGAACGTTTTAGTGAAGGGAAGAGTTCCCGATAGGGAGTACTAGATTTGAAATTATATGGAGGTTAGAACTATGCTTTGAGCCATAGCATTCGGGCTACTCGTAGCCCCGTGGCTTTTTATAGACATGAGAATATGGAAGTATCAGTCTTTATATGCTACTGGCAAAGAGAATTTCTTTTTCCCCTTTTGCCGAGTATTTTCTCTGTAAAAGGGGAAATCGTATTCATAATGCATCTAAACCTCTTGTGAATTTGGACTCGAGAGGTTTCGAACTTGAGTTTACAAAGTTTGTTTGGGATCTAGGATGTAAAGGAGAAAATAGAAAAGGAGATTAAAGTTATAAGGTGCGAACTCTACAATTTCATTTCCAAGAAATACGACTAATCTAGTGTTATCTATCAAAGTTGTAGAGTTCGAACCTTTTGATAAATGCTATGGGACATAGTAGAGAGGTACTCTACCCTAGCCATATCAATATGTAAGAGGGATGGTGGCAAAGAGAGGGGCGAGAAGTAAGAGTTCGATTGGACACTTCACTACCCCGGGAAGACGCATCATCAATCCTTCCAGAATATCCACCTGTAATCTATTACACTAATTCGTTCTTGCAAAGTCTTGCCTTGGATGGCGTCTTAGGTAGCTGGCTTGACCGAAGCGGACGACAGTCAGGGCCAGGAACCTGATGCTTAGCTTAGGTTTTGGTATGAGATGTTTTCATGTATTTTTTTTATGATGATGATTATGACTACTTATAAAGGTAGTGTGGTGGATGCTTTTGTTGTTTTATGGCGTGGTCTGTATGTTTTCATGTTGAAAGTTTTAAATAATTTTTTTTTTTCAATTTGGAGAAAGGATATTATATGTGAAATTTATCTTGGTTTTTATGTCTTTGAAAGTTTTTTTTTTTTTTTTTGTTTTTTTGTTTTTTAGTTGTTTGTTTTTGTTTTTTTGTAACACCCTGTATGAACTCTGCTTTTCTTTTAATTGTGTGTTTATATAATCAAGGTTATTCCTCAAGACGTACATAGAATTGAAACAACTTAATTTTCTTAACAATTCCTAAGAATTTTTTCATGGCATAGATTTGGATATGATTATGCTGGTGGATATGAGCGTGAGATGGGTGGCAGGCCTGGGTATGCTGATGAAAGGCCTCATGGTCGTTACGTTGGACGTTCATTGGGTGCGTACGGTCCTCCAGGTGATTGCAGTCTATTTTAAGTTATCAAAATTTGATGTTAGTTGTCATTACCACCTTCTTAATATATTTTCCAATTGGCCAGTTTGAAGGGAAGAAATTGCATATAAAATTAATGTCAGCTACGCATCTCTTAGCTTTGAAGTTAGTTTAATGTAAATTGTCACCTAGCACAGTCTTGTGGAAAAAAAAGGTCCTGTAGGATTGTTGGCAAGTTGAGTCCTAGGTTTGGGTGTGCATCGCTTGAAACAGTTGATCAGACAGCTTATTTCTCTTTTATATTTGAAAATCTCATGGTAAATATATTCATCATAACATGGTCTGGAATAAGCATGAATAGCTACTTTCGTGATTGAGCCCTGTTAATTAGTGGCATAGCACGAGTTACTACAGATGATGGGATATGCACAATTCAAAAAGAAATAGACTGTTGCTAAAAGAAAGGAAAATGAAGAACGAGAAGAATTTAATTTTATGTATGTCTTGGAGATCTTGTTTTGTATATTTCTAATTTTTTTCAGATATTGTTTTGATCTTGACCCCTGGCAGACTTTATCTTGAGAATTTAGATTTCTTTTGTACAGGCTTGGCTGTCTTTATTTATATATTTATTTTTCATTTTCCCAGTGAGAATAGTCTCTTGTATTTGTTTTTCTGTTAATTATATTTGTTAAAACATGTATAAATTGTTAGAAATTCAGCGACTCATTTTGCCATTATTTCCCTTGGGTGTCCGAATGTTGATTATTCTCTTGATAAAAGGCAAATGCCGATCCCTTGGTTATAATATACTGACCACAACCATTGATATGTTTTCAGTGGTTAAGGAGACGGAAACACATACTATTGTACTGTATTCGTAATGGCCCAAAGCCATTACTTGGCTTACCTATCGAAGCATATTCACCAACTCGAGTATAGAGTTGGATGCTTTTTAGACTATGTTGACTTTTCAACAGCTGAATAAAGTGATTTTGCAGATCCTGCTCGTGTTAATTTTGTGGGATCGTTGATAATGGGCAGATGTCTATTGGTCTTTGTGTTTTGCTAGTACTTCTGTAAATAGGAGTGGGGTTCCCTGTCTATTAGCCTTCAGAGATTCATTGTGTGATTTATCCACGTATTATAAGTGGATTATTAATTTAAAACCTGTGTGATAATCTCGTTTATATATGATTTGGTAATTACGTTGTTTTTCTATTTCTATTATTTCGGTGAACTTTACAAAATTTTATGCTTCCTCCTTTCTTTCTTTTTTCTTTTTTTTTTTTTTTTTAATGGTTTGGTTCCTTTAGAGTAAAAATGCTATATATTTGGACACTGCTCCATAAATTCTAGCTTTGCTCTGGCATGTAGCTTTGATAAATTTCTTCTGGGTGTTGCTTGCAAATAAGGGGTTGGTTGATATCAAAAGATAAGAAGGGGTTGTTCATACTTTGCTGAAGACATGAGATAGAATTAAACAACATGTTTTTGTTCTGTTATATTTTGTTTTATGTGTTCGATTTGGAACAAAATTTTTTTAATGAGAAAAAGGAAATGGGAGGAGAACAAGAAGTCCTTACAGCCCAAAACAAAACAAACTCCGAAACAGAAGAGAGGAACTAAGCTGAATGCAAAGTTTCAAACTCAACAAGATTAAAGAAAAGGAAAAAGGAATATTTTTAAATTTCTTAGAATAAAAATCAAATAAGAGTATCTTGATGCGTGTACTTTATTGGTAAAAAAAATTAGGTATTTATTCAACTGTACAATTTATTTACATCTCAATCGTTGGTGGCTTTTATCTGTTTTCATATTGTTGTATGCATTCATATATTGTCTTAAACACTCAATGTATTGGAGTCATATGAATGTTTTATTCTATTTGTTTATCTGAGTGTGCTTGAGTTCATCTTGCAGAATGGGATTCTGGTCGTGGTGTTTTTGGTGACTCATCTGGGGTGGGCACTACTCAAAGGTTAGCATTATTTGATTTCTGCTGCTTGTTTCCAGATGATGTCTATAATAAATTAGTTGTTCTATTTTGCACGAATTTTGGCTTTCTTCTAATGTTATTATGTCATTCATGTGTATGCTGAATTTTGAAACATTAAACATTATGCTGTTTGTTTAGCTTCGTCTTCTTTTAGATTTATTTATTTATTCTTTACTTTTATGAGAAACAAAAACTTTTATTAAAGATCAAAGACTGGAATTCAATAACAAAAACACAAAATGAAACAAAAATTGAATAACAAACAAATGAAACATCACTAAACAAAGTGTTTTTCCAAGTAAGAGTAATTGAATAAAGTTGAAAGTCGGTAAATTCTTTTGCCACCGAAGCCTAGAGAGGAGCTAAAAACAAAAATTTTCCCTTAAAGATGGCAAATCCTGCTCCTTTTCTTCCAAAATGCTGTTATGTTGTTTGTTTAGCTCATTGTTGTACTTGTATAACAGCAGGAAAGTAATAGCAGAAGTTATTCATCAAATGGGGTGCATGTCTTATCTTATGGAGTGAGATGATGAGTCACAAACAATATCTTGTTTTTCTTAGTGCAGCAAACTATAGACAGGAAGAACCAAATTTCAGGAAAATAAACAGTTCTGGTTGATCTATTTAGGGTTACTATACTGTAGATGGAACTGGATTAAACCAAATAACAAGTTTGCTGGAGCACACTTGAAATTTGAATTGTGGTAGTGATGCAATTGAGACTAGTGTTGTCTGTTGTGGTTCATAAAGATTAAAAACGGAAAACTGTAATATGAACATTTTTCTGTAGTCTTTGTTTGACTCATTCAGATGTCTGTTTCTTCGTTGGTCTAATTGGTATCTTTCTTTAATTCAAGTCCATCCCAGAAATTTTGGTATGTTTATTGTTTTTATCTTAGGAGGAGGGATGTCATTGGACTACATATATTTTACCTGGGAATATGACAATTAAATGTTTCCAGGGAAGGTTTAATGTCATACAAGCAATTTATTCAGGAGCTTGAAGATGATGTTCTGCCAGCTGAAGCTGAGCGCAGGTACAGATTGGTCATGAATTGTCACAAACAGAATTCGTGTTTGTCCCCAGAGAAAAATATACCCACTACTTTTTTGTTACACAGATATCAAGAATACAGGTCCGAGTATATTTCAACTCAAAAGCGAGCTTATTTTAATGCACATAAGGATGATGAATGGTAAATTCTAAGCTTTGGTTCGATTCCTTTTCTATTTGTTTTTTTTTTCCCCCCTTTTCACTTGTGTTTCTTAACTGAACATGATCTTTTTGTAGGTTGAGAGACAAGTACCATCCGACTAGTTTACTTGCTGTTATAGAAAGGTGTGTCTGCCTAAATATAATGAAAAATGAATTCTTACTGTTGACTTTAAGCTGAATGAATGTATTGTGTGCTGGTTTTCTTTTTCTTCTTTTTACTTTTATTTAAATAAATATATATAGGTTCCCAATCCAATTGGTACTTTTTTTTTTTTTTTTCAACCTATCTATAGGTATTTCTTCTTTTAGCCGTGATCATTATCCAACCACGGCTACCATAATTTGGGTGGTTGGAAAATAAATAAATAAAAATAAAACCCGTTATTTAATGTTTTTCTCTCTCCACTTTTTATCATGAAACGACATGCGTGATTAATTTTAATAGAGCAAAACAATACCTATGATAGGTAAAAAAAAAAAAATACCTTCTGGATTGGTGCCCATATATATATGTATTTTGAATTTCCTTGAGTGCTGTTCTTCTGTGTAATGGCTGGTCTGTCTCCATGTTTAGCTTTAAACTACTTTTGTGGGAATTTATGTGCAGGAGGAATGATCTTGCACGGAAGGTTGCGAAAGATTTCCTGCTTGATCTGCAAAGTGGAACGCTGGACTTGTGAGAATGAGTGCTCCAGACATATTTTTTTTGTTACTTGCTGTGACATTTTTATTTTTGTTCTAGAAGATCAGAAGTTTTATTTTTTTGACAGAGGCCCAGGTTTTAGTGCCTCATCTTCAAATAAATCTGGACAGACTAGTGATCCAAATTCTGAAGATGAAGTTGATGTTGGGGGCAAAAGAAGAAAGCGGGGTAGGACCCCAACTAAAGAGGCGGATCTTCTTTCAGCTGCTCCTAAGGCACACCCAGTAAGTTCTGAACCCAGACGAATACAACTTGACATTGAACAAGCGCAGGCTCTTGTCCGCAAAATGGACTCTGAGAAAGGAATTAAGGAAAATATTTTGTGTGGATCTGATCATGACAAGAGTAGGGAGAAAGTGGAGGCAGGCTCCAGTGGTCCAGTTATCATCATTCGAGGGCTAACCTCTGTTAAGGGTTTGGAGGGAGTTGAGTTATTAGACACACTTATAACTTATCTTTGGCGTGTTCATGGTTTGGATTATTACGGAATGGTTGAAACAAGTGAACCAAAGGGTCTCCGGCATGTGAGAGTGGACGGAAAGAGTAGTGATATGACTAGTAATGGAGCAGAGTGGGAAAAGAAACTTGACTCGCGTTGGCAAGAGAGGTTGCAGAGTCAAGATCCCTTGGAAATAATGACTGCTAAGGAGAAGATAGATACGGCTGCTGCTGAAGGTTTAGATCCTTATGTACGGAAAATCAGGGATGAAAAGTATGGGTGGAAGTATGGTTGTGGAGCAAAGGGTTGCACAAAGCTCTTTCATGCTGCTGAGTTTGTTCACAAGCATCTTAAACTGAAACATCCTGAACTTGTGATGGACCTGACTGTGAAAGTACGTGAAGAGCTGTATTTCCAGAATTACATGAAGTAAGTTACAGTTTTGGTAGTGGGTCCTTTTCTTTTTCCTGTTTACCCTTTCTTTATTTTCTTCATATGACAAGTTATTTTATATATGATTCACAGTGATCCAGATGCACCTGGTGGAACTCCTGTTATGCAGCAATCAGGACAGGTATGATTCATATCCTTATCAAGTATCCTTGATGTGATTGAGAGGGGATGCATACTATCATTAGTGGAACTGAAAGCTAGACTAGAAGGATAGAGAAATGTAAAAAAGATAAAATGGTAATTGAACTCTCTTATTTTAGTTGAATGTTTTCCTTATTCTGTCCAATTCTGGAAGAAATAAGTAATTTTTGGTCATTTAGTAAGATAGACAATTGGAGAATCTTTCAGGTTAGGTACCAAGAGAAGCTTTTCCTGTTGGACACGGTGAAGCTGGGTAATGAGGATAGTTTTGAAGACATTTTGGAATACATTGGGGTTTAGGGCCTTTTGTTGTTTGGATGGATATATCTCTTTATTCTACATGAAAGGGACACCAATATCCATGGTATGGTGAAGAGATCCTGGAGGGGATCAATGAACATAAAGGCAAGCTAGGAGTTAAGATGGTTTATGACAGTTTGATGAGGTCGAGTTCTGGTTTGATATTTGGGTTGCTAGAGCAACTGAGATTATAGAAGGAAAACTTTTAGCTAAGTGTACGGTTAACATGCATCATATAATCCTTGAGGAAAGCTGCAAGTGCTTAGTTGAGTTTATTTTAGTTTTCATTTATATATTCATTTTTAGTGTTCAATTCTTCAATTTTTTTGATGTAGATGTTTAGAACACTGTATACGTGATCAAGAAGATACCAGCTAGTTTAGTTGGTCAAATCTTTTTGAATGAGGGCCAAGAACCTAGGAATGAACTTCATCTTTATTACGGTTGGTTTGGTGGGTTCATGCGTAAGAAGATGGCTGTCTCCTGTTGTGTACTCATTAATCAATGAATGTATGAGTAATCTAAGATTTTATTGATCATTATGTTTAGCGTTTTTCTTTGTAATGAGTATAAAATTTATTTTGGATCCAGTCTCACATCTCTAATTGCATATTGTTTCTCTTAATTGAACTATTTTGATGAAACCTTACCTTATTTTTCTCTGTGAATTTTTCCTTTGCAGAGGGACAGGCCACAAAGACGCAGGTTGGGTGTAGATGGTAGATTGAAGGATGAACGCGGTAACCGCAGGGAGCGGGATAGTAGAGCTAATGGAGGTGAAAGATATGATAGGTTTGACAACCTTCAGCAGAATGAATTTCAGTCCAAGAATGATGGTCCGGATGGAGGAAATCTTGATGAATCAATGCATGATAGTTTTGTCGGGCAAGGATTACATGTTGCTCCACCGTTCCCCTCAGACATACCAACACCGCCAATTTTGATGCCTGTTCCTGGTGCTGGGTATGTCTTATGATTTTCTTTCACCTTCCTTGTGGAAATCTGTTGCTTAAGTTGCTATTTTCTTGAGAGCTTGTTCTATATTGTTGTCATTGCAGTCCTTTGGGGCCTTTTGTTCCAGCTCCACCTGAAGTTGCAATGAGAATGTTGCGTGAGCAGGGTGGTCCTCCTTTTGAAGGTGGTGGAAGAAATGGGCGGCCTGGACCCCAGATGAGTGGGCCAGCCCCAATTCTTGCTTTATCTCCGGCTTTGCGGCAGGATCCTAGGCGTATAAGAAGGTAATATATGATGAAACCTATTTAGATGAAGTGAATGATGTTCCAATCATAACCATGCCCAAGCTCCAAATTAGAAGTAGCTTTATAAAAAAAAAAACAAAAAACAAAAAACAAAAACAAAAACAAAGGGTTAAAGGGGTAAAGAATGGTGTACCCAGATAACCCTAGGGGTGTGTAGCCCCTATGTGTCACAGGGATTCCTCACAAGGTAGATTGCCATATGCCCCAACCAACAGAGTGGGAGGGGATCGAAGGCAAGATGTGTATGAGGTGGACGTCCTCCTTTGCCATCCCACCTAAAGATCGGTAAATTGTATATAGCAAGACAAGATTGAATTTATGACACACTCCAACCAACCTACTTCTTACCACTTGAGGATTAAGCTAAGAATGCTTGTTGGGGTGAAATAATCAGTAATCTGGAATTCAGTTAAACTTGAACTTTAAGAATTAAGACGATGCTCTCGAAAAAGGCAATCGATATTAGGTTTGGAAATCCTAACCATGTGGCTGTTTGTCTTGGGCTTTGGGATGCCTTGGTAAGCAATTGGTCAAGGTCTGAAGTGAACACTACTTTCCCCATGATTTTCGCTGCTCATATGAGGCAGGGTTGAAGAAATACTAATCTTGTGAACATGAGATTGGAATTTGGTGGATCACTGGGCCCAATTAGGTTAAATTACAGTTTTTCTGCAACAGGGCTTTTAAAATGTGGTCATCATCTCATGACATAATTTTGCACGTATGTTTTTTGAACCGTGATTTGCAAAATAAATTGAATGGCAAACAAATATAGAATAGCATTTGAATTGATGGCTTATAATGAAAGACAAGAATGAACTTTGATTGTGAAACTACAGAACATGACAAAAATTGGATGTTATATGATCGTTACTGTATTTGTAGAGTGACGGGAAAAGAGAGAGAATGCCTAAACGATTTCCCTTCTCTAAGCTAGGATTTTTGTCCTATAGCTTTTGGATGAATTTGTGACTTTGTATCAAATTGTAATAAGGGATGATGAACCCACAGAGATTGGAGTCTGCTAAGTCTGCACACCAGTCCATGATAAGATTGATTCAGTTTTTCTTGCTGACTCTGAATTACAAGGGTTCTCTTTTATTTTAATCTCCGAATATTCAGTTTGATGTTTTGGTGTAGAATATTTCTAGTCCCTGTTGTTATGAAATCCCTGCCCAAACTTCTTGAAGTTTACGACATATATAACATAAATTTCTCTACTTAGTTGCATGTGGATACTAGTAAACAGAAAGCACTAACACGACCTTTATTCATGCAGCTATCAAGACCTAGATGCGCCAGAGGATGAAGTCACTGTGATAGACTATAGGAGCTTGTAGATATTGATTTTGGAAGAATGCCCAGAAACGCGATGTGGAGGGGACCAGAGAACTTCTGTTTGCTCAGTTTTCAAATTACCATTCCTGCATAAGCAACTGTCTCGTATTAAAATCCGCAATGATCCTTGGTGCTTGCGCACCCTCGTTTTTGCTAATGATGTTGCTTCCAGATGAGAAATTGCCAGAAAACTTTTGCATTGGATGTAATCATATTATTCTTTGTCCTACCTGCTTTATGAACTTTGAGAAGGGTTGGGGTGGGAATGATAGGTCAGTCAACAATGCTGTATTGCTGTAAAATGGACTTCAAAACTACAGATCTGAGATGGGTTTTCCATTGTTTTCTGTCAATTTTCATAAGTTCTACTACATTGGGATTCTATTGTTGACTTTTACTGGTCAATCGAAGATTTGTTGTCAACAGATGTATTTTTGCTCTTTTTGGTTTCCTGAACAATATTAATGAAAATAAAAATGGTGTTAATCATTTATTTTTTTTTAAAAAAGTGGGGCTTAACTAATGACCACCACTTACTACAAATTAAAGGAAAATGACACACACACACTACCAAGATTTGAACTCTTGACCCCATAAAAATGGTGTTAATCGAGTAGTCATCCACTGTCAAAGAAAGCGTCCAATTCATTTTGGAATGCGAATTTCGTATTTAGTTATTTTTAAAAAATTTAATGGATTTTATTTTCTTTTATTTGGATTTAAATAAAAAAATGAGAATTTTTTTAGGGGAAGAAAGAGTTAGATTTGATATCATTGTTTAGTATATAGAATTTGGACAAATTGATTAGGAAAGAATAGTTTTAAAATAGTTTTCTATAAGATTTTGAGAAAACATTTTCCGTTTTCTGTTTCCCCTTTTCTCTTTGTTTTTTTTACTTCCCAAGAAATGTGTTTGATTGTTCACAAATGGGCTCTGGTGGTACCTCAAACAGGCTTGGGATATCATATGCAGAACTCACCGAAATGCAAGCGCGTGCAATCTTTCAAGCTGCCGTGTCGGTGAGTAACCAGGGATTTGAAGTCTTTCCTGAGATAATGGTTCCCCTTGTTGGGACACCCGAGGCATGATTCTGTCCTTTTTTCTTTAATCAATTATTTATATGCAACATTTTTGTATATGAGATTTTCATCGTACTTCTAAGAACAGCTCTGAAAAGTTTTAAACCATTTTCTTTGAACTTTGTAGGAACTGGGTCATCAAGTGAGTTTAATAAGGAGTGTAGCAAAGAAAGTGTTCTCTGAGATGGGTTCTTCTTTAAATTATAAGGTTGGAACCATGATTGAGATACCTAGAGCTGCTCTTGTTGCAGATGAGGTATTCATAGTTGTTTTTCCAAATTAGTAGAAGCAACATTCTTCTTTTTTGTTTCTCAGCTACCAAAAATCCAGGTTCCAAGAAAAGGAAAGAAAAGTGTGGAACGTTCATATTTTGAAACTTGTAACCTCCTAACATAGCCGTTGCCACTCCAACAACTACAGGGGCTTTCATCTTAGATTTTGACATAGCTGTGAAACTGTCATCAGATAGCTGTGAATCAGTCTTCTTCTGATGAAAACTAAGAAGACCTCATGTCTTACGAGAATATTTGGATCAGATAAGGTTTAGAGTACAAATGGTTGAAACCACAGATTCCTGGGATAAGTTCACAAATACCTTTTCTATTAAGCCACTAATCAAATTTACCTGGTTTTATAATCCTAATCATAAATGCCCGTTTTTAATTGGTGGTTTCAAAAAACACCCCTGCCTATTCTCTTATTTGCACGCATCATTTTTGATGGTTTCCAGAGCTCAATACTTTCAGCCATGGCTTCTCCAAAAATACAAAGCTCAATACCATGAAAAGTAAACTACACACTTGATCAGAAAACTCTTCAATTTGTCGGTTTTGGGAGTTTTCCGATCTGTATTGGCGAAAGAATCGACGAGTTTTTCCAATCTGGTGGAACTGATGGAACAACAATCTAAAAAATAAATTACCGTATTGTTCATTTATCAACAAATCGATACATAGTTTAACTAAGTTCGCTTTAAGACTGATGAGAAGCTATATATTGTTGAAAGAATATCATCTTCCAATTGAATGAACTGCGTCTGTCCTTATAAAAAAGACTATTTATAATAGCAATTTTGTTTCTTCTACTAAAAAATATGTATTTTTTAACATAGTAAGCGACAACATTTTTAAAAAAGCAAACTTACCACCTAACGACATGAGAAACTCATTTTATGGATTAAAAAAAAAAGACTATTTTTAATAATTCCAGAGAACGTGTCTATCATTTATCATTCCTTTCCATCCATATAGGCAATATGTAAATCTTATGTCAAAGGAACATATACAGAGAATATTTTGAGTGGACTTTCTGTTATCCTACACTGTAATATTTATTGCTTTACTAGAACATGTGTTGGTACATAAATCTCATCTATAGTTCCAGTGCGATTTTACAAAACAAACATATAATGTTTAAATCATATATCTATTAGAAACTTTGGGGCTAAAATATAGTTGAAATGTATAATTAAAAATATGTATCTTCCCAACTTAAGCGATGCCAAATTTCGTTTTTCTTTACTATGACGAGCCAAATTTTGTATGTGTATATATATAGTGAAAATTACACCTAATACCCGTTTTTTAAAACTTCTTTCAAACATACCCGTTTTTAAAACTTCTTCCAAAAATACCCGTTTTTACGGTCCACATTTCGTATGAAAAATATGAGTCGTCCACATTTACAATGTAAATTTTATCCATGAGGTACACATTTCATGTGTAAAATATGAACGGTACACATTTCAAAATGTGTGCCAATTTTGAGTGTAAGTTTTATTCACGAAATGTGG
>JXTC01000008.1:1773308-1799354 GCA_002914845.1 Trema orientale
AGCATGTTTACTTTTTTTGTCCTTTTAAAAATTAAAAGTGATTTTCTATTTTCAAAATTTAAAAACATAAACAAAATTTTATTTTTTAATTAAAAGTGTATCCAAGCATAGTCTAAGTTCTCTTACATAAATATTTAGAAAAATTAGTTAAATATTGAAAACACTAGTCCTAATTATATTTAAATTTATTGTAAGAGCTCATCTAGTAGGATGAGTTTAGAGAATATCGAAAAAATATCAAAACTAAATTATGATCATAAAGGTAATACTAAGTTGTACAAAAAAGTATGATTATTCTTATTTTTTAATTGAAACAAAATCTTGTTACTAACCCATCTTTTCCTCCTACAAAATGTATAAAATACCATTGTTAAAAGCACCATATAAGTGTCACATGTTATTCACCGTTTGTTTTAAAGGTAAAGAGATTGTAAGGATTTAAAGTTTGAAGGCGACAATGAGATTATGATAATAGTTCGAGAGTTAAATATAGGATTAACAAATATTTTAGTTTTGCCATTATACCAATTTATTCCCATATATACTCAGTTTAAAATTATAATTCTATGTTGTAAAAAACATGAATAGTAGCCCATCCGTTTCTTGGCAGGTTAAAATTTTCTTTCTCAATACTTTTTTTCTTAAATTTATAAGTTTATATTTGAATGGTTTCATCGAAACTGTTTGTGTAAGCTCTGTCATTGAATTGTTTTATCTATAGTTTAAGATGATGGATTAATTGATGATATTAAAGTTGAACTTATTTAATTATAGTTTAGTTGTCTCATTTTTCCGGTGTTACTTCTTGTGATTTTTTTATGCTTTTAGGGTGGACAATAAATTTTGTTGAACACTAAAATCTCAGCCAAATTTTGTTTACGTACAATTGAGATAGATTTTGTTTTTACTTTTCAGGGTTAAAATTGAAAATTTGTTACAGGTGTATTTTATTTTTTGTTTTATGGGTTAGAGGGTTTTTTTTTAGTGCTTTTCGGCCAAATGGCCGAATTTTGGATCAAGGTTTGCAAAATGACCGTTTTTCAAATAGTGTTAAAAAATAACCGAATTTTGAAAATTATTTAAAAAATAATTATTTTTCATATTTAGTATATCAAAATATATTGATTTATTTTTTGAAAATTGATTTACGTCTTCAAAAATTGATTTATTTTATAAAAAGTAGATCAACTATAAAATAATCAATAAAAAATAGATCAACTATAAAATAATCATTTATTAAAATAAAATTATAAAATGATCATTTATTAAATAGGTGTAAAAAATAATTATTTTAAAAATGATATGAAAAAAAGCCATTTTTTATAAATATTTTTTTTAATAGAACAATTAGTTATTTTGCACATTTTCTTTTGCTTTAATATGAATAATGACTTTGTATGGAGTACCTTAAATGATGGGTTCATTTTTCACCCCATGACAGTAACATCTGATAAAGGAAAATGACTATTTACCTCTTTTTAATACGAATTTATGAACCTTAAGAGACATAACTTCTAACAATATTCTAGACACTAATGAATGAATGCAGAGATTACTACATTATTTATGCCTTTTTTTGTTTTTTTTTTCCAACTATATATTTAACTATGTAAAAAAAAAAACAAAATTTTAACTTTTTTTTTTTCAAATCAATTAAACAATAAAAAAACAACCAACTTGAAAAGGCCAACAAAAAAAACAAGAAAAAGAATTAATTAACCGAGGAAAAAAAAATTGAATTTGCCCAAGGAACGGTCCTTAAAGGGAATAAGAATGAAGGGAAAAAAAAAATCAAAACAAACATTTAGAGGCAAAATGACAAATTGTTTTTATTCTGTTGATTGTTCCTAGTCTACTACAGCCAGTGTTGATATCAGTCTGAGAGTCAGACTCACTCACGGTTTTAAAAACTAAAGCTGTGCCTTTCTCCTCTTCTCTTCTCGGACTCACCAAGTTCAGTCTAAGCCCGTCTAGGGTTTCACCTTCGGAGCTCCAAATTCCCAACCATGGCGGAGGTCATGGACATACCCGTCGACTCCCTGGACCGCCGCCGTGACCGCAAGGAGAAATCCGCCGAAGCTCCTCCTCATTCCTCGTCTCCGCCTCCACCTCCCCCTCCCGCTCCGCCAGCTCAGGCGCCCTCTAGGAGGCGCGAAAGAGATGAAAGAGACGACAGGGACGTCGACCGACCTCCTGGTCGCCGCAGAGACTACTACGATCGGAACCGGTCTCCGCCGCCGCCTCCTCTCAGGGAGAGGGATAGAGATAGGGAATACAAGAGGCGGGGTAGCGTCAGTCCCCTTCCGCCACCTTATCGGGATCGTAGACAGTCGCCTCCTCGCCGTTCACCGCCTCCGCCGTATAAGCGGTCGAGGAGGGAGGACGGAGGGCACGATGGGCGGAGAGGAAGTCCCAGAGGAGGGTTTGGGCCCGGCGATAGAAGGTGAGATGGTTCATTGTTTTGTTTACAATTACGTTGTCAGTTTGTTTATGAGATTAGGAATTTGTATGGTTAGTAATTTCATGTTAAAATTTCTGATTTGAGTTCGACTTCAATTCTCATTGTTATGGACATGGGATGAACTTTTTAGTGAAGGGAAGAGTTCCCGATAGGGAGTACTAGATTTGAAATTATATGGAGGTTAGAACTATGCTTTGAGCCATAGCATTCGGGCTACTCGTAGCCCCGTGGCTTTTTATAGACATGAGAATATGGCACTATCAGTCCTTATATGCTATTGGTAAAGATAATTTCTTTTCCCCCTTTTGCCAAGCATTTTGTCTGTAAAAGGGGAAATAGTATTCATATTGCATGTAAACCTCTTGTGAATTTGAACTCGAGAGGTTTCGAACTTGTGTTTGCAAAGTTTGTATGGGAAATTTCTAGGATGTAAGGGAGAAAATAGAAAAGGAGTTTAAAGTTATAAGGTGTGAATTCTACAATTTCATTTCCAAGACATAAGACTATTCTAGTGTTACCTATCAAAGTTTTCGAGTTCGAACCTTTTGATCAATGCTACCTTGACCACTTTTGTTGATTCCTGGGATGAGTAGAGAGGTACCCTAGCCATATCAATATGTAAGAGGGATGGTGGCCGAGAGAGGGGCGAGAAGTAAGAGTTCTATTGGAGACTTCAATACCCCAGGAAGATGCATCATCAATCCTTCCGGAATGTCCAGCTGTCATCTATTACACTACATTCATTCATGCAAAGTCTCGCCTTGGATAGCATCTTAGATAGCTGGCTTGACCAAAGTGGACGTCAGTCAGGCCAGTAGATGCTTAGCTTAGCTTTTGGTTTGAGATGTTTTCATGTATTTTTTATTATGATGATTATGACTACCTACAAAGGTGGTATGGTGGTGGATGCTTTTGTTGTTTTATGGCGTGGGTCTGTATGTTTTCATTTTGAAAGTTTTAAATAACTTTTTCTTTTTTCATTTAGAGAAAAGTTATTTTATGTGAAATTTATCTAGGTTTACGTCTTTGAAAGTTTTGAGTTCTTTCTTTCTTTTCTTTTCTTTTCTTTTTTTTTTTTTTTTGATAATGTTTTACACGCTGTATGAACTCTGCTTTTTCTTTTGAGTGTGTGTTTATATAATCAAGGTTAGCCCTCAAGATGTACGTAGAATTGGAAAATACTGAATTTTCATAACAATTGCTGTGAATTTTCTATGGCATAGATTTGGATATGATTATGCTGGTGGATATGAGCGTGAGATGGGTGGCAGGCCTGGGTATGCTGATGAAAGGCCTCATGGTCGTTATGTTGGACGTTCATCTGGTGCCTACGGTCCTCCAGGTGATTGCAGTCTATTTTAAGTTATCAAAATTTGATGTTAGTTGTCTTTACCATCTTGTTGATATATTTTTCAATTGGCCAGTTTGAAGGGAAGAAATTGCAAATAAAATTAATGTCAGCTACACATCTCTTAGCTTTGAAGTTAGTTTGATGTAAATTGTCTCCTAGGACAGTCTTGTGGAGAGAAAAAGGTCCTGTAGGATTGTTGGCAAGTTGAGTCCTAGGTTTGGGTTCACCACTGGAAACAATTGATCGGACAACCTTTTTCTCTTTTATATTTTAAAATCTCATGGTAAATATATTCATCATGAACATGGATATGCACGATTTAAAAAGAAATATAATGTTGCTAAAAGAAAGGAAACTGAAGAACGAGAAGAATTTAATGTTTTATATGTCTGGGAGATCTTGTTTCGTATATTTCTAATTTTTTTTTTTTTGGGCTGTTTTGATCTACCCCTGGCAGAATTTATCTTAAGAATTTAGATTTCTTTTGTACAGGGCTTGGCCACCTTTATTTACATATTTATATGTCATTTTCCCAGCGAGAATAGTCTCTTATATTTGTTTTTATTTTAATTATATTTATTAAAACGTGTATAAATTGTTTGAAATTCAGCAACTCATTTTGCCTTTATTTCCCCTGGGTTTCCAAATGTTGATTATTCTCTTGATAAAAGGCAAATGCCGATCAAGGGCTTTTTGCCATAACATACTGACCACAACCGTTGATATGTTTTGAGTGGTTAAGGAGACAGACATTTACATACCATTGTACCATATTCATAAAGGCCCTTTAAACCTTTACTTGGCCTACCTACCAAAGCATATTCACCAACTTGAGTATAGAGTTGGATGCGTTTTAGACTATGTTGATTTTTTAACAGCTGAATATAGTATTTTGCAGATCCTGCTCGTGTTAATTTTGTGGGATCGTTGATAATGGGCAGACGTCTATTAGTCCTTGTGTTTTACTAGTACTTCTGTAAATAGGAGTGGGATTCCCTGTCAATTGGCCTTCGGAGATTTGTTATGTGAATTATTCTTTATCAAAATAACTTTTGTCCACGTATTATAAGTGGTTTATTATTTTAAAACTTGTGTGATAATCTCATATAGATATGATTTGGTAATTACATTGTTTTTTCATATCTATTATTTTGGTGAACTTTACAAAATTTTATACTGCCCACTACTTTTATTTTTTTCTTTTTTTATTATTTATTATTTATATATATGGTTTGGTTCCTTTGAAGTAAAAATGCTATCTATTTGGAAACTGCTCCATATTTTCTAGCTTTGCTCTGGCATGTTGCTTTGATAAATTTCTTCTGGGTGCTGCTTGCAAATAAGGGGTTGGTTCTCTGCAAAAAATAAGAAGGATTATCTCATACTTTACTGAAGACATGAGATAGAATTAAACAACATGATTTTGTTCTGTTATATTGTATTTTATGTATTTGATAAGGAACAAAAGTTTTTTTAATGAGAAAAAGGAAAAAGGAGGAGAACAAGAAGTTCTTACAGCACAAAATAAAACAAACCCTGAAACAGAATAAAGGAACTAAGCTACACGCAAAGTTTCAAACTCAGCAAGATCAAAGAAAAGGAAAAGGAATGTTTTTAGGTTTCTTAGAATAAAAATCAAATAAGAGTTTCTTGATGCGTGTACTTTATTGGTTATAAATTAGGTATTAATTCAACTATACAAATTATTTACGTCTCAGTCTTTGGTGGCATTTATCTGTTTTCATATTGTTGTATGCATTCATATATTGTTTTACACACTCAAATGTATTGGAGTCATATGAATGTTTTACTCTATTTGTTTATTTGAGTGTGCTTGAGTTCATCTTGCAGAATGGGATTCTGGTCGTGGTGTTTTTGGTGACTCTTCTGGTGTGGGGACTATTCAAAGGTTAGCATTATTTGATTTCTGCTGCTTGTTTCGACATGATGTCTATAATAAATTTTTGTTCTATTTTGCATGAGTTTTGGCTTTCTTCTAATGTTATGATGTCATTTATGTGTATGCTGAATTTTGAAACATTAAACATTATGTTGTTTGTTTAGCTGCTTCTTCTTTTAGATTTATTGATTTATTCTTTACCTTTTTGAGGGGGAGAAAAAACTTTTATTAAAGACCAAAGACTGGAATTCAATAGCAAAACACAAAATAAAATGAAACAAAAATTGAATAACAAACAAATGAAACATCAGTAAACAAAGCGTTTTTTCAAGTAAGAGTAATTGAATAAAGTGGAAAGTCAGCAAATTCTTTTACCACCGAAGCCTAAAGAGGAGCTAAAAACAAATATTGTACTATAAAGATAGCAAATCTTCCATTTCTTCAAAAATACGATCCTGTTGTTTGTTTAGCTCATTTTCGTACTAGTATAACAGCAGGGAAGTAATAGCAGATCTTCATGAAAACAGGGTGCATGTATTATCTTATGGATTGAGATGACGAGTCACAAGCTATATCTTGGTTTTCTTAGTGGAGCAAACTATAGATGGGAAGAACTAAATTTCAGGAAAATAAACAGTTCTGGTTGATCTATTTAGGGTACTATACTGTAGATGGAACTGGATTAAACCAAATAACAAGTTTGCTGGAGCACACTTGAAATTTGAATTGTGCTAATGATGCAGCTGAGATTAGTGTTGGTCGTTGTGGTTCATAAAGATTAAAATTGGAAAACTGTAATATGTTAACATTTTTCTGTAGTCTATGTTTGACTCATTCAGACGTCTTTTTCTTCTTCTTTGTTGGTCTCGTTGGTATAGTTTTCTTTTAATCTTCTTTAATTCAAGTCCATCCCAGAAATTTTGGTATATTTGTTGTTTTTATCTATTAGGAGGAGGGATGTCATTGGACTACATATATTTTACCTGGGAATGTGACAATTAAATGTTTCCAGGGAAGGTTTAATGTCATACAAGCAATTTATTCAGGAGCTTGAAGATGATGTTCTGCCAGCTGAAGCTGAGCGCAGGTACAGATTGGTCATGAATTGATTTGTCCCTTGAGAAAAATATACCCACTATTATTTTTTTTGTTACACAGATATCAAGAATACAGGTCCGAGTATATTTCAACTCAAAAGCGAGCTTATTTTAATGCACATAAGGATGAGGAATGGTAAATTCTCAGCTTTGCTTCCATCCCTTTTCTATTTATTTATACATTTATTTTTTCTTTTCACTTGAGTTTCTTAATTGAACATGATCTTTTTGTAGGTTGAGAGACAAGTATCATCCGACTAGTTTACTTGCTGTTATAGAAAGGTGTGTCTGCCAAATACAGTGAAAAATGAATTCTAACTGTTGACTTTAAGCTGAAGAAATGTATAGTGTGCTGGTTTTCTTTTTCTTCTTTTTACTTTTATGTAAATATGTATGTATGTGGTTTTTTCAATTTCCTTGAGTGCTGTTCTTCTGTGTAATAGCTGGTCTGTCTTCATGTTTAGCTTTAAACTACTTTTGTGGGAATTTATGTGCAGGAGGAATGACCTTGCACGGAAGGTTGCGAAAGATTTCCTGCTTGATCTGCAAAGTGGAACGCTGGACTTGTGAGAATAAGTGTTCCAGACATATTTTTTTTGTTATTTGCTGTGACATTTTTATATTTGTTCTAGAAGATTAAATGTTTTATTTTTTTGACAGAGGCCCAGGTATCAGTGCCTCATCTTCAAACAAATCTGGGCAGACTAGTGATCCGAATTCTGAAGATGAAGTTGATGTTGGGGGCAAAAGAAGAAGGCGGGGTAGGACCCCAACTAAAGAGGCGGATCTTCTTTCAGCTGCTCCGAAGGCTCACCCAGTAAGTTCTGAACCGAGACGAATACAACTTGACATTGAACAAGCGCAGGCTCTTGTCCGCAAACTGGACTCTGAGAAAGGAATTAAGGAGAATATTTTGTGTGGATCTGATAACGACAAGAGTAGGGAGAGAGTGGAGGCAGGCTCTAGTGGTCCAGTTATCATCATTCGAGGGCTAACCTCTGTTAAGGGTCTGGAGGGAGTTGAGTTATTAGACACACTTTTAACTTATCTTTGGCGTGTTCATGGTTTGGATTATTACGGCATGGTTGAAACAAGTGAACCAAAGGGTCTTCGGCATGTGAGAGTGGACGGAAAGAGTAGTGATATGACTAATAATGGCGCAGAGTGGGAAAAGAAACTTGACTCGCGTTGGCAAGAGAGGTTGCAGAGTCAAGATCCCTTGGAAATAATGACTGCTAAGGAGAAGATAGATACAGCCGCTGCTGAAGGTTTAGATCCTTATGTTCGGAAAATCAGGGATGAAAAGTATGGGTGGAAGTATGGTTGTGGAGCAAAGAGTTGCACAAAGCTCTTTCATGCTGCTGAGTTTGTTCACAAACATCTTAAACTGAAACACCCTGAACTTGTGATGGATCTAACTGTGAAAGTACGTGAAGAGCTATATTTCCAGAATTACATGAAGTAAGTTACAGTATTGGTAATGGTTCCCTTTCTTTCCTCTTTCCCTGTCTATGTTTTCTTTCTATGATGTGTAATGGGTCCCTTTCTTTCCTGTTTCCCTGTCTATGTTTTCTTTCTATGATGCGTTATTTTGTATATGATCACAGTGATGCAGATGCACCTGGTGGAACTCCTATTATGCAGCAATCAGGACAGGTATAATTCATGACATTAACAGTTAGTATCCTTCATGTGCTTGAGAAGGGATGCAAACTATCAGAATTGAAACTGACATACTAGGACAGAAAAACTTAAAAAGATAAAATTGGTAAATTGTAATCTTGTGTTTTAATTGAGCTTTCTCCTTAGTCTGTTCAAGTGCGGAAGAACTCAGGAATTTGGGTCATTTAGTAAGACAATTCGAGAATCTTTCCTGGTTGGACATGCTGAAGCAGGTTAATGAGGGATAGACTGGACAATGTTGGAGACATCATGGAACACATTTGGAATTGGAATGCTTTGTTGTTTGTATGGATATATTCTTTACTCTACGTTAGGAAAGTAAATAAATTATGGGGCTCCGGTCGTTTGTGGTTTGGGAAAGAGGAATCCTGGGTGGGATAATTTTCTTTGCGGATCTGAAATGGTAGTTCATTGAGGTAAGCTAGGAGTTTAGATGTCTTATGAACTTTCGAGAGGTCAGTTCTGGTTTGATTGGGTCGCTAGGGCAACTGATAGTTCAGGAGGAAAACTTTTAGCTTTGTAAGTGTAGGGTTTAAATGCATCGTATAAACGGTAAGGAAAGGTGCACCAGGCTTAGTTTAGTTTTTAGTTTTTTTATTTATGTATTTTGGTACTGTTCAATTTTTCAGCTGTCAGTTTGATGTAACGTATATGTGATCTAGATGATGCCGGCTAGTTTAGTTGGTAAAATCTTTTGAATTATGAACAGGAACCGAGGGTTGAACCTCATCTTGATTAGGGTTGTTGGTGAGGGTTAAAGTAGGAAGATGGTTATCTTCTGTTCTGTAACTATGAATCCAAAGAATATACAAGTAAAATCTATGATTTTATGAAATATGATCATTATGTTTAGCTTTTTTCTTTTTCGAGTTCATGCTTTGTTCTGGATCCAGTCTCATCTCCTGAATAGTATCTCTTTGTTGAACAACTTTGATCAAACCTCATCTTATCTTCTATATAAATTTCTTCTTTTCTAGAGGGAAAGGCCACAAAGACGTAGGTTGGGTATGGATGGTAGATTGAAGGATGAACGTGGTAACCGCAGAGAGCGGGACAATAGAGCCAATGGAGGGGAAAGATATGATAGGTTTGAGAACCTTCAGCAGAATGAATTTCCGTCCAAGAATGATGGTCCTGATGGAGGAAATCTTGATGAATCAATGCATGATAGTTTTGGCGGGCAAGGATTACACGTTGCTCCTCCCTTCCCCTCAGACATACCAACACCGCCAGTTTTAATGCCTGTTCCTGGTGCTGGGTATGTCGTGATTTTCTTTTGCTCTCCTTACAGCTATCTGTAGCTTAATTTGCTATTTTCTTGAGAGCTTGTTCCATATTGTTGTCATTGCAGTCCTTTGGGGCCCTTTGTTCCAGCTCCACCTGAAGTTGCAATGAGAATGTTGCGAGAGCAGGGTGGTCCTCCTTTTGAAGCTGGTGGAAGAAATGGGCGGCCTGGACCTCAGATCAGTGGGCCAGCCCCAATTCTTGCTTTATCGCCAGCTTTGCGGCAGGATCCTAGGCGTATAAGGAGGTAATATATATGAATAAACCTATTTAGATGAAGTTAACTAGTCCCTCTTGTAACCATAGCTTTTGGATGAACATGTTGTTATCATCTCATGACATAAGTTTTGCCAATGATGTTTTCTTGACCCATGATGATTTGCAAACAAATATACGATAGCGTTTGAATTGATGGCTTATAAGAACAAGATAAGAACGAACTTAGATCGTGCATTCGTTGAAGGTGAAGTCTAATCAACAAAAATAGCTGAATTTTCAACCGAAATTATTATCAGTGTATTACTGTCTATTGTAGAATGAAAAGAAAAAGAAAAGAATGCCGGGATGTCCCTTTTTCAAATTAAGAATTTAGTCCTATAGCTTCTGGATGAATTTAGTCCATGATAGGATTAACTCTATATTATTGCTAACTCTAAATTACAGGTTTTTTTGTTTTTGTTTTGTTTTTTGTTTTTAATTAATCTCTGAATACCCATCTTGATGTTTCGGTGCAGAATTTTTCTTGTCTTAACATAAATTTCTCTACACTCCTGCATATGGATATATGTCAACAGTACACACTGACATGAATTTCGTTTATGCAGCTATCAAGATTTAGATGCGCCAGAAGATGAAGTCACTGTCATAGACTATAGGAGCTTGTAGATATTGAAACTTGCTGCTATTCACTTCGTTCATTATTATTATTATTTTTGTTTTGTTTTGTTTTGTTTTTTTTTTGTTTTTTTTTGTTTTTTTTTTTGTGTTAATCTTACCTCTGTACTTCGAAGGATATAAAATCAAATGGTCCTTTCAGACTTGTTTTACTTGAATGGTGTTTATGTTCTAAAACAAAATCTTATTTCCCCTTATTCAACCCCTAGTCCTTAATGCCTTGTTTGGCACGCAGACTGAACTACGTGGATAAGATTGAATAGAAACTGAACTACGTGGATAAGATCAGGGGCGGAGCCAGCCCTTAAGTTCAGTGGGAGCATTAAGTCTCATAAGTGATAGTTCATAAAATTGGATCAACATAATTTAGAGTTTTAGTATAATTTTTATTAATTTTCAGTGGGGGCATAGAATTATTTTGACTCACTTTAAGTAAAGATATATATTTTTTTTTCTTTTAAAATACATGTAAAATTTTTTTTTTCCTAAAATCCAACTGGGCCCCTTCTTCCTTCGCCCCTGGATAGGATTGAATTAAATATGATTAGATTCGATTGAATTGAATATGATTAGATTGGGCTAATTCTAAACTTGTTGTGTTTGGTAAATTGCCAAATTAAGCGATTAGGAAAAGTCTTGATTAATTTTTTTTTAAAAAAAGAATAAAGCTTAAATATAAGTTAAAAATATTTGTAAAAAAATGTAAATATATATACTCTCTAAAAAAACAATTATCCATGTAAAATATTCACCTTACAAAAATTAAAATATGTAAAAAAAGAATAAATTATCGAGGCTTGGAATTTGACAAAATTTGAACTTTTTATCCATAACACAATATCTAAATATACAATGAACATAAAGTCATTCAGACATTAATACTCGTACTTAGTTTAACATTGTTTGAAAATACGTATTTCAAAAAAGTTGTTAACACACACATATAGATGCATAATATGAGTTAGTTAATATCTAACCGACAAAAAAGGTCTTTTGAGTTGTCTGTTATATTTCATAATTATTACCACTACAAATTCATTAATCATAACAAAAAAAATATAGTACACCCTATATATAGACATTCTACACTAAACATACAAGCCATCTATGACATTTTAACCATCTATAGCATTTTAACTATAATTACTATTTAGTAAGGGTCATGACAAACTCCATCCTCGTGGCTTCATCCATATCCCTCAAAGCACTTATATTCCATGGCTATTTAGCAAATAACTTTAAGGACTTAATTTGATCGATAACAAGGAGATTCAGCTTGGTAATCTCTTCCCATGCATTGTTATACATCATGCTATTATCTTTCTTTTCGAGTATGTCAATTAGAAAGTACATTTCCTTGTATGACATTTTCATCATTTTGTCAAATGACTTTATTGGTTTTTCTAAACCTGTAGCAATATCTAAACCTAGTTTTACTCGCTTCCTTTTAGAAGCTTCAGATTGACTACTAGCGCTGATTTGGTTCATAGTATTGGAGAATATAATGATTCTTCTTACAACCCATTGTTATTATCATCCTCTTCGAGATAGACATCTTTAGACATATGAACTGGAATTTCAGTGCTTTTCTTGTTGCACTGTTTACTCCAAAAATGTTAGCAAACCTCTCATATATTGGAAATAGTTTACCCCTACATCCACCAGCCTCTTTGTAGCTCTACAACAAAAAGAGAGAAAATAAAATTAAACAAATGAAATATATATATGTATATATATATATGGGAGCTAATACAATAGGTATTTTGTTTTTTCACTATTGGTAGGTACATTAATTTTGACCGTTGGATTTCAATCTAATAGTTATAATTAATTATATTAGAATAAATTCCAATGTGAATTACATGATAGCATTTATATATATAGCCGTTAGATTGAAATCTATCAAAATTGATGTACCTACTGATAGTGAATAAAATAAAATATCTATTGTACTAGCTCCCTATATATATATATATGTATGTTTTAGCATCAATTTCAATTTAAGTAAGAGGCAATAAATAAACTATCAAACCTAAACATATGTATTCCACACTATTAACTTCAATATACTTCAATGTATCATTCCAGCCAAATCCTGTAACATCACCGGGCCTCACCAAAAAACCAAAAAATGCTAGTTTGAAAGTACTTTTAGACTCACAGACTACCACTTAAATACTCATAATCTTCACAGAGCATACCCGATATGAGACTTGAGGCGTTACAATCTTCCCTGTTAAGGAAGGGTCTAGCGTCCTCGCGAAAGGGTCCATAGCCCATTTAACCCCTATGGACGGGTTCATATTTTCTACGATTCAGGCCCGTGGCAGCCTTCTAAGGCCCACACAGGTATGGACTGGATCAGCTTTGATACCAATTTTAACACCACAATGCCTCACTCAAAATTACTAGCTTGAAGGTACTTTTGGGCTCACAGACTACCACTTAAATACAAATAATCTTTCTAGAGCATACCCGTTATAGAATTTGGGGCGTTACAACCCGACTACAGAGGTTATTTAAAATGGAATGATCGAAATAGTTTGAGGTGAGCTATTATATAATACTCGGGGATCCAACCCCTTGTTTCATCAATGTAGGACTAATAAGCCACACTAACAAAAAGCAACTTCTCATTAGGACGAGCAGAGAAGTCAAATAGGTTGGGATACCAGTAAGCATGATGGCATCACACGAACAAATCTATGTCAAGCATAGAAGGCCAGGAGGTGACATTGGATTGTGTTAAGCGCGACATGAGATGACCTTAGGTTATGCCATGCTCATGTCTTTAGGCACTTTGGGCTAGCATAGTACGACACTACCTTGAGATCAAGCACGACAAGATCTATGAAGCATGAAAAGCTACACACTAGGTACTTAAAAAAAATACATAACAACTTAAATGATTGGTTTTATAATTTATAAATAATAAATAAATAATTTTAGTAATTATTAGCAGATAGGACTAAAGTCTAAATTAAAAATAGATGCCAGGTCTTACACCTAGATTAATATCAAAAGATTTGTTTTTTTTTAATTGGAATATTTGCTAAGTGGAAATCAATTCTAAGTTGGTCTCACTGTGCCTTGCACAATTTAGGTCTAGTAAAAATATTAGCATAACACAAGACATGCACATGCTAAGCCTATCAGGCACAACCCAACATTTTATTAGTGATCGTGCTAAACACAATATGAAACACGAGTAGGCCTTATCGTTCATGAGCAGTACAATTGTGGGGAAGTCATGGTTGCTCATTCAATTTACTTGTCCATATTTTTTATTGAAAAAAAGTCTCATTTTAGTCCATGAGCTTAAAATTTTGTCATTTTGGTCTTTACGCTTTTAAAAAAGTCACATTAATCTTTTTTGCCATAAAACGGTTCTTAACAGAAGGAGCATGCAAGAGTGACATGCCTTTCTATTTTTGTTTTGTTTTATTTTTTGTGTTTATTTATTTATTTATTTATTTTTTCATGTTCAAGAGCATTAGAAATTTGAAAATAATGAAGATGCATAAGAATGATTGAGTGACAAAAAACGAATATTAGGCAAGAATGATTGAGTGACAAAAAGTGAATATTAGACTAGAACGCTAGTCAAAATATCTCCAAAATTTGATATTTTATTGTAATAAATAAAACAAAAGGGTATATTTACAAAAATATAATAAGAAATACTTTTAATAGTTAAATAACCATAATGATAAAATTTAAAATTTAGGGATCAAATTGAGATTTTTGTAAAGCTTAAGGGTCGAACAAGGTCATTAACTAACTTGACTTGGCCTAACCCAACTTTTTGACACCACTTAGTCTATCCCAACTATTCTTCCTAAGGCTATGTTTGGTAGTAAGAAAAGAAAAATGGAAGGAATAAAAAAACACAAAGGCTAGAAAACAAGAGGGATAAAAAAGAAAATATTTTTCCCTTATGTTGATTGTTAGATAGGAAGGAAAGAAAATAGGTAATTAATAAAATTACAATTTAGTTATTTCAAATATATTATTTTATTTTGAAATTAAGGATAAATTAGTAATTTTCTTTTTAACTCAAGTTTTTGGTAGAACCCACACTTTTTCTTAATTCCATTTTCTCTCCTACCAAACAACCTATTTTTCACTTTCTCTCTACTTTTCCTGGTACATTTTCTTTCTTCTCATTTTTCCACTCTACCATAGGCTAAATGTATGAACTTTTTCCAGAGTTTCTATGCTGATGTCACGTTGGATATATCCCAAACGGCGGCCAAAGAGACCAGAGCTGGTCACTCTGACCTTACCCTCAAAGCCAACATTTTTTTTTTGTTCGTTTGAACATAAGTACTACTAAATTACTGAACAAATGGACAAGGAGGGTTCCTACTACTCGCTATGCATTCCCTCCTCGCACCAAAGTGGGGACATTGTGCAAGTAATG
Organism: Trema orientale; assembly: GCA_002914845.1. NCBI lineage: Eukaryota > Viridiplantae > Streptophyta > Magnoliopsida > Rosales > Cannabaceae > Trema > Trema orientale. The sequence goes on from JXTC01000008.1 coordinate 1,788,402, forward strand.
CACTAGCTTCGGTTAACATTCAAAGGCACGACAGTCATATTTATGTCTACACCAAAGTGATTCTCTCTCAAATAACCAGAAACAACTACCGTTTAAAATGTCTGCTAATAAAAAAGCATAAAATCAATGTGATGTGATTCTTGCTAACGCGCTTTAAAAATGTGAACCGACTTGGACAACCCGCCAGCACTAGCCATGAAAATATAGAGGTGGCGTCGGTTATTGCCGCTGCCTTTGTATGCCTCAAAAGATGCACTGGTAGCAAAAATCTCAAGGGGAAGGCGTTCAGTGATTTTATTAAAAATTCACTTTCAAGATTTCTCGTGGGATTCATTGTTCACTCAAGTGTTGCTTGCTCATTCAGTACTGTTTGTTTTCACTTAACCAGTTGTTGCTCACTTTCTATGGTAGATACTTCTATTGCTTGTTCGTGAAAATTTCAGACAATTCTCTGGCATTTGCATCCGTTTTTATTTAAAAATACAAACATACCATTTATTACTTGCCCTTTGTTCCTGGAAACATCCGAAAGCAAACGTTTAAAGCTACAGAAGCAAAGGCAAATAGTGCATTTCTGATTACCCTTTGTCACCATTCCTTTTCTTTCTCTCTCCATTACACAAGCTCTGAATCATATATGACAAAGATGACCTAGTTCTTTGCAGGCCCATCGTGTAAGATGTAAAGGATGAGACATTACCTAAACATGGAATGGGAGAGCCACTTTCCTGTATTTTCATGTCCTGTCCAACCCCCGTCTAACAATTTATCGGCTCTTGGTGTTGGCTTGACTTTGTTGGTTTTGCTTTTCGAAGAGTTTGACAGGTCAGGGCATCATCACCTAGAGCTAGTAACAGAACAGTTGGTGCTTCTTGGGTGAATAGAAGTTCTCTTCAAAAGAAAATAAATGCAGAAACGCAAAAAGAGCCATCACTTTTAGAAAGCACAACTTTTACGGATGTAGTACATTGCATAATGCGCAGATCAAAACTACTTCCATGTTTTACAACTTACGCAGGAAGCTTTAGCCACAAGAACATGAGGTCTTTCTGCGACCACCATAGGCTGATTTATAACTACGCTCCCACTCGTCCACAGCAGCCGCTTCTGCATGAGGAACGTGGCGGGGATGTTTCTCTCTCTTGTCACCCTTTATCTGCTTTAATGCGTGCTTAAGGGCTGGTAATAAAGCCTCCATGCACTCGCCAACTGCATTTGGATTCCCAGGCATGTTGATGATCTGAAAATTTTGTGCAAAGTGATAATTGAGAAATGAAACAACAGTTAAGGCTCATGGTTCACATATATTAGGTAATGACAACTTTTTACGATTACTTGACAAGCTATATTAAAGCTGAAAAATAATCATCCAATGGGAATGAAATCAATGTGTTGGGATTAATGTGGCTTCTTGAAGTCGTAAAACTTTCACATACAATTTGTAGCAACTGCTTAAAGTATAGAACTGCATTATTCAAGAAATTCATACCAAATAAAACTGTCAAAAGGATTGAGATCGTTTGTTTTTCTAGATAAAATAATCTTTATGGGAAATGACAAATCCCATACAGAAGTTTAAATTCATGTAGAATGAATGAAAGATACGGGAACATACCAATGTTGATCCCCTTATTCCTGCTGCAGAGCGTGAGAGCATAGCAAATGGTGTCACCTGTTTCAAAGACAGATGAAGAAAATTAGATGACCAATACTTCCAATAATTTTATTAAAAAAAAAAAATATATGCCGCACCAAATGTATCAAATACACAAGAAAATAGCCAAATGTAGAACACGCACAAAATCAACATAACTGAACTGATATGATATCATACATCTGAAGTCAGGAAAAAAGAAAGTGCTCATATCATACAGTTGCATATGCAAATGCAGAATACTTATACAGGCAAAGATTCAAATGAACTGTGAAATACAGCATCTAATTTCAGTGCCATCCATCCCCATCACCCACCACCCACATCACCAATTCACCCATGCCGTTGAACTCCAGCTCCTCTCTGTCCCTCCCTCTTCCGTACGCGTCATCTAGCTTCCACTTCCATTCCACATATCCACTCCAACAATCCCCACCACACACACACACACACACAATCTCTCTCTTTCAGAGTCTCTATTTGGCATCAGATGGAATCAATCCAGTTCAAAATACATGGAGAAAGAAGTAAGAATTTACACGAAATTTAATACAAAGAGCAAATCCTCTCAAGCATAATCCCCCCCAAGCATGTTCTCCATTTTGATATTGTTTACAACCTCATTCACTTCATTCTATGATCCTCTTTAACTTATCTTCTTTGTTAATAAGTTTCATTAATAACAATATTGTTGGTAAGGTACATTATAAAGCAAAGCTTACCTTCAAACTCTCTTGCATCATGACATACAGGAGTCCAGGTGTTTCTTTCTCAATACACATTTTGGTTGCTTCAGGGGTTACATCCCGTGGGGAGAAACCAGTACCGCCTTGATCAGGACAAATAACAATGTTACAAATAAAAAAAGAAAAAGGGACTTCAAGAAGACCATATAATAATTATTTAGGACTTCCTTGGTAACATTTTACTTGCTTATTTTAATTTTTAAAAGTGAAATGAACGATGAAAAATCTTCTGTAAATGCTATTTTAAAAAATATTCACCAGTTGCTTTACTTTTAGAAACAAAAAACTGAAAGTAAAAATATTATCAAGCAAGCCCTTAATGTTGACTGCGAAAACAGACACATGAATACTAAGAAATTTACCAAGGGTAAGGATGAGATCCACTTTTTCGATGTCACTCCATTTCTCCAGAACATCTTTGATTTTGCTCACATCATCAGGTACCACAGCTGTCAAAACAACTCTAGCTCCTCCTAACTTTCCTGCTGATGAATTGACAACAGAAACTGCCCGAGGACCACTGCAAATTTATAAATATTGTTGGAAGACATTACTTGATTTCATAAATATGAAATTGGACGAACTCAAAGACTCCACACTCAAGAACATATAAAAAATCTTGATTAAATTCTTAAAAGAGAAAAGAAACTCAACTGAACTTAAGGCAGATACTTCGTGCAAGAACATCTCATTGACATAAATTTAGGATTGACTTCTAAAGAAGAGACCTCCAATCACAACAAAAATATTCTCACTCTTCAGGATACCAAAATTAACAGTTCAGAAAATTTGTAAAAGGGATGCAAGAGAAAAAGAGGGGAGAGCGGAAGGGGCGGCATAAAACAAATTGCTCTCTTTGAAATCTATACGTTATCTTGCAAACAAGAGCATCCAATTAGAACCATGTTAACCCTGTTTTTGCCTGGAGATAAAAGAGTAAACACATTTAGCATGAATGCAAATGTTGAGGCAAAGAGAGGAGGCATGGTAAGGACTCCATAAAATTCCATTTGGGTGGGCAGTACAGCATTGATTATGTTGCAAAGCAGTTAGTACTTCCCTTGCTATTACTTCAAGCAGCAGTAATATCAACTATGCTTTATTTCTTTGGCATCAATTAGTGGCCTTTTTGAAAAATATATCCAAAAAGGGGTATCCAGATGCAACCAAGTTTTGATGCTGACCTTTGAAATCCCTGATCGTATATAATTTGATAATTTAAGAAACTACTCTTTTTCATGTCTTTCCTTTGGGCTGGGAATGCACGGGGACATTGATTATATTGCCAAGTATTAGTATTTCTTTATATTGCCAAGTATTAGTATTTCCCTTCCTTTACTTTGACAGAGCAACGTTAACTTTGCTCTATTTCTTTGGAATCAATATGTGACCTATTTCGAACTCATGCAATTTGAGACTGACTTTCCAAATCCTGACACCAGAACAATCAGATACTAAGCTAATTAAAGTTACGATTAGCAATCAGGGGCCACTAGCTGGCTTAACATCGTATGGGAGAGCATTCACCCTTTTCATCTCAAATTTTGAGGAGGAGGACCATCATCTCTACTATCAATTTGGCATCCAGAAAGTGATCCTTTTGGAAACAATAATTCAAAAAGTTTTTCCTAGATGCACTTAACCTAAGAAACAAGATTCTCTAAGAAACAAGATTCCTGTTTGAATTTCAATAAAACAAAATCAGATGAAAGATAACTACTCTGAAAGTTACAAACTGCCAACATCATCCTTAAATAGTTGATGCAAGTTTTGAAGTAAAACAGATATAATATATTCAGGCTGATCAGATAGGTTTCTTCAGTTCAACTAAGAAGACCTTTTACGAGGCACTTTTAAACTGTGCCACATCTTTATTAAAACAAATAAGAGAAATCTCTGATAATAGGCAAAGTGAAGATAAAGCTACTCTCTTTTAGTACGTCAAAAGAATGTAAAAAATCATGTCAAGCAGACATCAAAAGTTACTCTATAGAATTATCATATACTTATCATTAATCTGCAATGTGAAGTTTCATACCTTCTATCTGGTCCAGCACCTGATGCAACTGTATCACTCACTGTAAGAATAGCTAATCTAAACTCAGAATCCAGAGAGTCATTTCCACTTATTTCTTTTTTAGAATTTTCTTGCAAAGTAGATGTTTGATTGGATGTTGAAGAATTTTTGCTGATAGCAGTTCTGCCTAAATCGGAAAATATAATGGCTGTCACAGAAGAACCAGCAGGCATCACACTTCCTATTGATGGCAGCTCAATTAAAGCATTAGCAGACTTCATACTTAAAAGTCGGCTGCTCGTCTGATGACCAGTACTCTCAGCAACAAACCTTGACCAAAGAATTATTACAAAAAAAAAAAAATTAGGAAAGGAATAGCTATAATCTAAATGCAACGGAGGAGGGTCAAGAACCAAGTATTCAGAACCAGGAAAATATGTCCAAGGATCAAAATGAATCAAACCCTTATATTCAAGACATGGAAATTTTCATACACAACTTACCCAGGCTTGCCTGATCCATCATCAACCTCCCACCTAACAATAGCACGATGAAATTCTGGACGGACTGGGTCTGTCTTTATAGGCTGGGGAAGACGGGCCTGCACTCTGTAAAAAAATAATTGAAAATTTGATGCCCGCTGGTTGTCACTTTCTCTATAAATTCTTTGCAATAGCAATTGGATATATATGTCTCTATAAATATATGTGTCTGTGTATAGATCTTTCAGCGACCTTAAAAGATGAGGGGTTGCCCATCCAGCAAGATGACGGATGGAGGGTACCACAAAGAGATGGAAACAAACTAAGCAGCTCACTGGATTTCCAGGCAAACCAAACGCAAGAATCTTTTTCCCTGGCATATCTTCTGCAGTTTTTGCAATGATCTCCGCAAATGTCAATGGTTTACCCGGTTTCATGCAAACCTGGATAGCCAATTGAAAAAAAGTAACTAAAAAGAAAAAAAATCAACGTGAATAAGCAATGGTTTCTAGCATGGGTTGTTGAACTTTTTTTCTTTTTCTTTTTAACTTGCTGTAACACTGTTGGTAGAATTTTTATTTAAATTTATTCACTTAATAATCACCAAAATAAAATTAATTATAATAAAATTCGGAAGACTGTCAAAACTCAGAAGTACGTTAAGCGTTTTTATTTTTAAGTTTTAAACACGTTATCACAAACTTGAAAATTCGTTCCAAATTTCAACCTTTAAAATGCAACAATCACATGTTGGCAAGGAAAGAGAAAGTTAAAAATACAAAATGGAAAACTAGTTTACCTTGCTGAAATACACTGTTCCTCTCTTTCTGAGAAGTGGCTTGACAAAATCCTTGTCTCCCATGGAAACACCACCAGAAGTTAGAAGTATGTCAATACCAGTAGAAACTGCAGTATCCATGACTCTCTCAAGTTCGCCTTCATCATCTCTTACAATACCCAGGTCAAGTACTTTGCACTGCTGATCTATTGCAGCTGCCAGTATCATGGCACGATTTGAGTCCCTAATCTGCAAAAAATTTAATCAACTTCATAGTTTAAACTCTCCAAACTACATAGTAAGAAAGAAACATTGATGAAACTCCAATGCAAAACTGTGGTCAATATGACTAAGTGAAATATTACGACATTAACTCTATAGTCTTCTTCTAGAAAATTTGCGTATAGATAATTTCAAGCATTCATGTTTTAAGCTCTCTCAAGACAAGACTTTAGGTGTATAACTTCGATATTTTCGTATCAATCTACAATTCTTCTAACTGACAAAACAAATTGCAAACGTAAACTTTAAATGTGTCCCTTCGTATCACTGCCACCGGTTCCCATGCATCATTGATGACCTCCTTATGGTGAAAGCAGAGAATTTATAAAGGAACCCGAAAGTTGAAGTTTGAGGTTCTCCTATAGACATCTAAATGTAGTACCTGGCCACGATTTAGACACTCTGTTGTTGGCTCTACAAGTTCATCCCCAGTAGAAAGGACACCAATAGTTGGAGGGCGGTAAACCTATAATGGCAACATTAGCTATCAGGAATTACAACTTTATGAGCACAAAAATATTATTTTAATACCTTAACCATCATTACTCCCACAGTAGCAAGCAGACCAATTTCTGAAGCGCCAAGTCTTTCTCCAGATTTTAATACAACAGCATCTTTCTCAATGTCACATCCCTGCCAACAATTACATGAATGAGCAACTTATACACTAGCAACCTAAACAAACAACGGATTACATTATGCCTGCAAATCTGTTTAATGTTTGTTTAGATCAATGAAAATTAAGACGGTCATATGGAAGTGTAAGTTGGCGATATTTTGAAGTTTGACATACATAAAGAAGAGAGAAAAGTCTTAGTCAGTCTCAGCAATTTGACTAAAATACTCCACCCGTAAGCATATTATATTGATAACAACAAGAAAAGAATACATAATGAACGCATGATTGTTAAGGCTTTCGAAGTAAAATAGAGATACACGTATGCAACCACATATACAAATGACAAACACATAAACTCAAGAATTTAAATACTCGTATAGGCACATAAGGTTACTTTGAATAACAAGCCAAACCATCTTGAATTATCTCCCTTGCCTTAGTGCCCATATGAGTAGGAACCTTGTTGGACTATGCTAATCCGAGCGAAGAATATTTCAGAATCTTAACCCCATATGCCTTGAGCAAATCAATCAGCAAATGGAGTGGAAAAGAAATGTAATGGAGAATCTAACTTAACAACAACCAGCATGAGATTATTATATACAACCATCACGTATGAAAACCCAAAACCTTAGCCAGGAGAAGACTCTAACTTAGAGATGTCCCATGTCACGTCATCTTACCTAGACATCTCTTGCATCCCAGGAAAACATACAGGAAATTTGCCTAGTTTTTTGGAAATCAACTGTTGATAAAAAATTAAAAAAAAAGTAAAACAAATGTAAAAGCTCATAATATCCCCTTAATACACATACTGAAGCACTAGAACAGTTTTCCTTAGTTAAACACCGCTAAATATCCAATGAATAGCTCTAATTAAGGGTATTTAGAATCATCTCGAACCGCCACATGCACAATCTCACAAGCTCTTGAGTTCATCTTCAAAATACAAACTAAACTCTTTCAATCAACATAGACATAAGGAAATTAATTTGCAAAACGCCAAAAGTAATAAATACTAATTTCATTTTATGGGTGTAAATATATATTTGTATCAATTCAAGAACATTTGGACATGTAACGACTACTTAAAAACAATTATGAAAAATGAGTAGGAAAAAAATATCAACTACATCAAATTAATTTTGAAAGTTTAATCAGCTCAATCTCAAGTACTAATATCATACCACTGGACGGATATCTGTTCCTTTGCTTGTTTCTACCAGGATTCTTACTCGTTTTGATTCAAGTGAAGACTCTTCAATTTGTTCAGTGTCCTCAACTTGAACAACAGCATCAGCTCCATCAGGTATAGGTCCTGAGGACAAGCCAAACCCAAATTGGAAGGGGACAGAAGTCAAAAATCAATTTATGAAACAGAATCATTTTAGCAAAGACTCCTCACAAAAGTTCAAAAATACTTCAAATGCCCCCAAAAGTTCCATTATGCACTAAAGTCTTATCACGTATCGAGTAGCCCTCACTTTTTGGAGTAAGAATCAAGTAAATCCCTTCATGATCTTATTTTGAGTTACCAGAGATATTGTCAAGTTAAAAACAACAATTGAAATGATCAAAAACAAGAGTTAGAGAGAGAGAGAGAGACAGAGAGAGTCAGAGAGAGACAGCGTTTTTAATTTAGAAGGAAAAAAAAAATCTTAGCTTTAAGGAGTAACTAGCAATTTGAATGATCAAGGTATGAACCACTGTACATTTAATAATAAGTTTTAGAGAGCTGCCCTTTTGCAGGTCTTTTCCAGAGTACTAGAAAACTTGTCCTTGGCCAAAGGCTTGAGTTACCGTACTGAACTGAATTTTATTAATTCTTGACTCTAGCTGCTGAGGCAGTTGCTTGTCTCCCTAACCATTTCTGTTATCAACTTTATAACCAAAAGGCAGGGTTTGTGTCAGTCTTTATCTTTTAGGCCTCCCATAATTCCTCTGTACTCAGAATGCACCCCCAACCAGATTCAAACATGGTTTCCGATATGCATTACCAGAAGACAGCAACGCGATAGCTAACCCAGAACATCAAATACTCAAGAACTTCTAAATTTTCGTGGGGTACTCGAGGTAAGCCGATCCTACGCATTTGCTAACCTCAATTATGCCGAAGTGAAGTACCAAAGTCAATCAATAAAGGTGATATAAACACTCGAAAACCCCTGCAAATTCATTCCTTCTCAATGCGATTTCACAATGGAAGCTAACTACAGAACCGTGACGTTTACACAAACCCCATTAAAATAAGAAGAAATGACAAGCAGTCAGTTCAGTTTTGGCGTCCACTGCAACTAAAATCAAAATATGGCCAATTGAATTCTATTGCATTACAAAAACCACTATAAACTATTATCAGATAAAGACGACATAAGCAATATTTCCTCCTGAAACTCGACATGTAAATTGTATATATAATGACAGCCTAGTCACCTCCAGTCGTAACATATGCAACAGTTCCAGATGTCAAAGTCACACCAAGTCCATCATTTCCAGCTCTAGCTTCAGCAACCACTGGATACTCACCGGGCCCATCTGAAGCCACAACAGCATATCCATCCTGAGCCAAAAAAATTTCGAAAGAGAATTTAGTTATATATATATATATACTACAAAGGCTTAGAACTAGACAAAAGCATCAATTCCCCAATATACAAGCGACCATAAGAAATAATTATCATGTATTCAAAGCCACAAATAACCCAAAACCCACAAAAAAATATAATTGAAAAAAATCCCAAGTTGGTCATTTTATTGACTTATAGGAGAAAATACGCAATACCCAGTTGCCGATTGATCATAAAAAGTCAAAAAAAAAGACATAGTATATTACGAAGAGACGTGGCTTTTGGGTGACCTTAATAGACGCAGGATAAGGAGGCAAAGGATCAGGGGCACGAACATCCTCAGCCAAGACCTTGCCAAGAGCATCGTGAAGTGGCACGGTGACAGGTGGCAGGCGCTGGGCGGCTCCCAGCACCATTTGCAGAGCCTCATCCACCGAAACCATGGAGGACTCCATCGATGACCCTTTTCTTTGGTTCGATTTGGAAAGCGAGAATCGTAGAAAAAATCTGTGAAAGACAAAGCAGAGCTGACAAAAGTGGACGAGAATGAATAAGTGAGCGAGCGAGAGGAGCGCTTTATATAGAGTTCGGGTTTTTACTGTGGGACTTTATAGGAGTTTTTTCCCCTTTGAACTTGAAGTTGTGGTATTTAGTAGCAATTCTACTGTGGACTATGAGAGTGACCTGGCTCAATTGCCTTACCCCAATCCCATTTTTTTGCAAAATAACCTCCTCCCCCCTTTTCTAATTTTTTTCAATAATTTTTTTTTTTATTTTTTATTTTGGCTGACATAACATAGAATAACCGAAAATACCCTAGTCAAGCTCGATCAAACCGAGTTGAGAGGTCCGATCGAGATGACTTGACAGATATTTCTTTGAATAACAATTTCTACAACGAAAAATTACAATTTTAAGGTTTGAATCGACATTTAGGTGTTCATATTTCGATTTATACCTCCTAAATCTGAAAGTTGAACTTGTAATTAACATTTTAACTTGACTAAACATCTATTCTTTTATTTTTGAGAAAAAAAAATTAAGATGATTTTGAAATTTTTAGAGAAAGGACATTCTTGAGAATACAAAAGTTTCAAGATCGAAGAGGCTACTAGAGCTAAGAAAAAACATGTGATATCCTTCTCAGTTTCTTACATATTTGAAAGAGTCAATAATAGTGCGATTACATCATATTTAATTTTAGTATCATAAATGTATATTGTTGTGTATATCTTTTTGAGTATTTGACAATTATTTATTGTAGTTATTAACATTTGATTTGTTCTCTAAGTAATTTTGTAATAAAATGCTCAAATTAAAATTTTTGGTACAAGTTTGACGGGCATTAAGTGGTCTAATAATATTATAGGAATTGGCATGGTACCACTCATTATTTTTGTTTAACTTGACTACTACTTGACCAGTCTGAAATTGACTCTCTATGATTTTATAAAGGTCTATGTTTGTTTATTTTAATTTCAAATTTTAAAGCTTCCTTGTTCATATTTTTGTTTATTATTTAATTGAATTGTAGTCAAACATCTTTAAATTTTTGCATACGTGTATCCTCCTTGTAGTTTATTAGGCATTAAAGTAATTATTTTCTATATTTAGTTGGCCAGTTATTATTTTCTACTTTAAAATCATTGATGCAAATATATGTTCATGGATGTGTTATAAATAAATATTACCAAAAAAAAAAAAAAAATCGGAGGCTTCGGGTAAGTTAACAAGCTTTTTAAAATTTCAAGATACTTATATATGTTTGAGAAACATGATCATTTCTTAAAGTTCCCACTATGTAAGGT
>JXTC01000008.1:1800074-1912356 GCA_002914845.1 Trema orientale
TATTATTAATATTATTTCTCTTTCTTACTTTTTACTATTAAAAAATATGTATGATAAATTTTTATTGGTCAAAACGATACCTATAGGTAAAAAAAAAAATATCTACTCGATTGGTGCCCTATATATATATATATATATATCTTCTCACAAAGTATTCTAATAATAGAAGTGGAGAGCCACTTTATGTTACTTTACGAAATTCAAGGCCGATAGTAGTAACTTCTCCTTGATGGTTACTTTTAGACAACTTATTTTATATTATTAGCTGATGGCACATGCTTTACACATGCGTAACTATATGTGGGTTTATACTAATAATAATTTTTTATTAGTTCAGATGTTCATTGGTTTTATTTTATTTTCGAATAAATAGCTTTATTACTCTTTGTCTCCAAACTTTACATTGTCATTTTTATCCATAAATCATGAAAAATGTTTATTTTAATTCTTTTTATTAAATATTCTATTTGCTGCTTGACGGGATGAGCAAATGGGATAGCACTTGTGCATGTTATTTTTTCAATGTACAGCTAATTTTTACTCAACCATTCAAAACGTATACATGTTTGATAATAGAAAAACGCTTAGTCATTGGAAATAAATACCCAGTACCAAATTAACATTTATAATTACCTCCTATTAACTAACCTAGCAAGTCTAGTAAAACTTAGAATTAACTAGTATAGCAGCAAGAAGGGTCGATCCACAGAAATTAGATTTTAGATTAGTTATTAAGTGCCAAAATTATCATAACCTAATTTGATCTAGGCATCAAAATTAAATGAATTTAAAATAAAATAAATAAAAATAAAGATAAAAAAATTAAGTAAATAAAATATGGAAATTACGATGCACTAATGTACTATGGACATGATTTCTCCTAATTATTGCTAAATTCGTCAAATTAAGCAATTATTAGACTATTTCCACTAAATTCACCAATCAAGGGACCTAATCTAACCTCATTCCCTCTCTCGAGTGCCGAATGAGACAATATGCCTAAGTACCCAAGTTGATATCTCTATCTAACCCAGTTCCCTAAGCACTCATTAAATTTAGCCTTAAGAACTTCCTAATTTGATTATTTAGGTGTTGATCTTCTCTTGGTCTCACAACAATCTAAACTATGTTTCTCAATTCCGGTTTATGAAATCAAACTCTCTTAAGTATCAAAATCACAACCTAAGTTCAGCTAATTCATTGGCCACATAAATTAGAGGCAATAAGCAAGGAGAAACATAAATGAATTGACAATGGAAAATAAGCCAACAATTAACAAAATAAGCAAAACAAAGTATAAAAAGGGTACATCAAATCCTAAGATAGAGAATCAATCCAAACATAGTAAAATCCATAGCTAATCTCATAAAGAATTTCAATATTCCAAACAAATTATACAATATGCCCAATACAAAATTCAAGTGAGATTAGGGTGAGAAAGAGGAAGAGAAAACTCTTTTGTGGAAGTAGAACTTTAAGCCTTCAATTCTTCAAGTATCTCTCTCAAGTATCCTCTCCAAATTTCAGTTCCAAAGCTCTTTCTCTCTAGGATTTTTAGCTCTCAAAGTTGTGCCTCTTCTTCCAACTCTCCACCCTTGAAATGGAGGCTAAAGTGTGTATTTAAAGGGCACTAAGATGACTTAAGAAAGGAAAAAATCTAACTATCCATTAGTGTTAGATCAAGGACCAAAAATAGCTCTTAAAGTTGGCTAAAAACGAGTGGACACGTGGCTGCAAAATAGAGAAAATTCGACTTGTGCGCATGCTGAAATCGCAGTGGCACCGCAGTACCAGTGCTGAGGCATCGCGGTGCCACTTTCTGGGCATTCGGCGCTAGTATTCTGGTTCTGAGGCACTATGGTGCTCTTTTTGAGCACCGCGGCGCCTAGCTGCTGATCCAATTGAGCTTTTTAGCTCTCTTCGATACTCCAGGTCTCATTTCGGCTATTATTGGCTTCATAAGCTTATTCTTTTTAGTGCCAAATATACAATAAACCTCAACTCCTTATTTTCTACAATAAAAACACAAAACAACACAAATACTTGAGAACTTACAATTATTTGAACTTGGAGAATACTTGATTTGTGAGTAAAATACACACTCATCAAATACCCCCAAACTCAAACATTTGCTTGTCCTCAAGTAAAACAAAAGAAAGAAGAAAACAAACACAAATCAAATACTAAAAACACAAATGATAAAGTGTGAGTTTTGCATCAAATCAACAACCATGCAAGTATCTCTGAAGTCGCAAAATGCTTAAAGTTCAAATGAAAGGCAACCATTGAAAGCATCTAGAATTTCAACATCAAGCATCGGTTTTATTCCACTCAGGACCCTTTCGTGAAAGTGTGTGCATAATCAATCTCACTTAACTAAGTGAACTCTGGATAAACTTATGTGTTTAGAAAACTATGAGTTATCTCTAGATAATGTAATTTAGAACTACCATATGCCTATTTTTCAAGTTGCTCTCCATTAATGTAGGTTATAGTGTCATTGAAGATCAAGAGATCTTTCAAGGGTTGTAATATAAGGCTGGGGTAAAAGATAGATGAGGAGGGTAATTTTCGGCTCAAATCACCCTAAGTATCTATCATAACTCAAGCATCTTGCATAATTCCCAAGAAAATTCACGTACTAAAAAACCCTAATTATATTATTTTTCTTCCTTCAATGCTTCCCACAATAAGTTTATTCATCAAAAATATAAAATTAACCACAATCCTTTATTTATTTTTCTCTTTTCTTTTCTTTTCTTTCTTTTTTTTTTCTTTTTTTCTTTTTTTTTTAAATTTTTTCCCCTTTTTTTCCCTCCCTTTTTTAAAAAAAAAAAAGAATGGGAAAAAAAAAAAAAAAAAAAAAAACCCCAAGAATTTTAACCCCCAAAAGTGGGCCCCCCCCTCCAAACCCTCAACCCTGAAACGGAAGCCAAAAGTGTGTATTTAAAAGGCACTAAAATGACCTAAGAAAAGGAGAAATCTAACCATCTGATTTTTTATCTATATGCTTTAGTTTGTAGTTATGGTATTATTTACATGTTATAGGTTCCCTTGAGAATGTGCAGGTCAGAAGCTCAAAAACTTCAAAAGAATTGCATAATAAGTAGATAGTAGAAATAAAAAGTAATTATTTGACTTTGAGATAATACTAATGGAGTTTCATGTGCTTTAATATCCAATGTCATGTTATTATTGTGGAAAAAAGAAGTTTCAGTACGAGAGTGAAAAAGTATATTGTTCTACGAAAGAAATTATGTTGAAAGTAAATTATGTGGATTTTTGAGTTGCATGAATTATTTATTTTAACATCTATAGAAACATGAGACTTGGAAAAACAAAAAAAAAAGTTGTTTTGTTTTGTCTCATTAGGTGTTAAGTGTGATCCGGATATATGCATAATGGATAAGAACATTGATGAATGTGTATTTTACTCACAAATCAAGTATTCTCCAAGTTCAAATAATTGTAAGTTCTCAAGCATTTGTGTTTTTAATGTTATTTTATATTTTTATTGTAAAAAATAAGGAATTGAGATTTAGTGTATATCTGACACTAAAAAGGAGAAGCTTATGAAGCCATTAATAGCCGAAACGAGGCTCGGAGTATCGAAGAGAGCTAAAAAGCTCAATTGGACCAGCAGCTAGGCACCGCGGTACTTAAAAAGGGCACCGTGGTGCCTCAAAACCAGAACACTAGCGCCGCGGTGCCTCAGTACTGGCACCGCGGTGCCACTGCGATTTTAGCATGCGCACAAGCCGAATTTTCTCCATTTTGCAGCCACGTGTCTACTCGTTTTTGGCCAACTTTAAGAACCATTTTTGACCCTTGATCTAACACGCTTTATCCAAAAAACACAATGAAGTTGTGCCTCGACTCCTTTAAAACTTCTTATGAACTTTAGATCCTACATGAAACAATGACAAGCATATAATCAACAAGAAAAACACTAAACAAGAAGCACACATTGATCAACTATAATTATTACTAACTTCGAAAAATACCGAAAACAAATAAAATGAAAAATTTCTCTCTACTTAGACTGGTCGATCATTACAGTTATATTCACACAAAAAAAAACCCACATGAATAAATATTAGAAATTCAGAACCTTATTTAAGTGTCATATTACCAACAAAAGACATTACCTATGTGACCCTTAATATAATTATGCCTTGACTAAAGATTTGACTATTCCCCGCAGTGAAATCTTTCATAACATCATTGACTACCATATTTGTACCGAGAGATTGGTCGTAATTTTTAATTGTTTTATCCCCACTTTGTTTTTCAAGATAGGATATTTATTTTATGCTCCTCAATTATTCTTGTCAAAACAGCTAGATTGTTGATATTTTTTATTCACATTTATTTTTACATTACTTTCCATATTACAAAGCATGCGATTCATGTCAGAAATAATTTGTTTCCCTTTTCTCTTTGGGTATAGAAAACTTCTAAGCGTCGCTTATTAATTTACAAGATTCTCATTATACACAGAGAATTCTTGTTTTCTTCCTAGTTGCAACTATTGACACTTTGCACAAGATAAATCACTAATTTCCATTATTTGAATCTTAATAGAAAGAAATCATAGCCACTACTGTTCATATCGAAGAGAAATTGAAAATAATAATAAAGAAAAGCTAATATTGCTATCAACACAAATAAATCATGGGCTACTATTGTTGTTACTCAATAAAGACAAGTCAAAAGGGTGTTACTATTGCTATGAAACTTGGGCTGCAGAATACAAATAAGTAATAGCTACGAGTATTGCTACTGAATAAAGCAAAACACAAAAACAATAACTACAGACATTACAACTTTTGACAAAAAAAAAAAAAAAAAAAAAACCAAAAAAAAAAAAAAAAAAAAAATTAAAAAAAAAAAAAAAAAAAAAAAAAAAAAAAAAAAAAAAAAAAAAAAAAAAAAAAAAAAAAAAAACCCTCAAGTATGGATAAGTGATACCTTATGCCAGTTAGTCAGCATACAAAACAACTACAGACAAACAAAGAAATTGAAAAAATGAATAATATTTGACCTAAATTTTGAGAAGTCAAATCTTAGAATTAAAAAAATCCAAAAAGACTAATTCTAAGCAACAAGTACACTATATTATTGCACAAAACAATCTACTGTCATTGGACATAGGAGAACTAATTTTATAATAACAACCATAAATCTTTTCACTATGCTCAGACAATTGATTTTTAAATATATATATATAGATCAAATCAACAATGAAATATTTGCAAGCAGAACTATCTCAATCTTGCTAAATGAGAAGAAAAAAATCATTTAAAAAAAATAGAAGAAGAAGAAGAAAGGTCAATGGACTCACCTGAGCTAATTATATATAGTTAAAATTTTCATCTTCATAAAATAAAATTTTCATCTTCATAAAATCTTTCTTTCAAGCTCTGTTTCATCAGGAGGAAAGACCGTTGGATTCTTAAAATTCTTATTGTATAAGATTATATGTACGTGGGACATAAATAAATATACTATTAGTGTGGATTTTGGTCCCTGAACCAACGTGCGCCATGCGCCCTTGAGTGGTTCTTTTTCAAGAAAAGTCAAAATCCAGATTTGATATAGGTGTGGTCTGTACAACCTTGAAAAAGATTATAAATGGACTTTTCACCAACTACTAATAGGTGGTAACAGTGTGGTACCTGCAAAGTCTTCTCAACCGAAAGGTGGTTAGTGACACATTCAATAAAGTATTCAATAGAATAGTGAACCAATAATAAATGAGGAAATGGCTACGGTAGGGGCGTCCCTACGTAGGGTCATGCCTTAATTATCGTTGGATGGGAATCTGTGGGGAATAACGGGAATCTGTGGAGAATCTATTTATATACAGATTCCCATCCAACGGTGAATAGACATGGCCCTACGTAGGGGCGGCCCTACGTAGGGGCGCCCCTACTGTAGATGCGCCGAATAAATGAATGATAAGAGGAGAAAAGGCTAGAGGGACAGATAGAGTTTTGGGGATTTGTGGCAGTTTACCTTTCTTCAGGTGACTATGAGACTATTTATAGTGGCTTTGTGGTCCTCAAAATTCTAGGATTAGTATCTACGTGTCCCTGAAAAGATAGAAGGGAATCCCACCTACCCACTTGTACGGACATGTGTGTGTGATTGGGCCAGGTGTCGGCCTCTCTCCAGTTCATACTTTCCTTATTCTTTCTCTTGGTCAGAGCTATGTTGTTACATCGATGGTCGGCTACTCCTTGCTTCCTCTTCAGTCTTTTACTCAGGGTATCTAATCGGTACACGGTATGAAATCCGAACATAGTTATTTCTATCTTAGTGAGCTTGGTCGTGCCATAGCTGGCCAGTTTTCGTCCTCAGCCTTGCTCGGCTCTTTTGGTGGCGGGACGTAGCCGACCTCGTCTTGTGCCTTGATAAGCTTGGT
Organism: Trema orientale; assembly: GCA_002914845.1. NCBI lineage: Eukaryota > Viridiplantae > Streptophyta > Magnoliopsida > Rosales > Cannabaceae > Trema > Trema orientale. The sequence continues at coordinate 1,806,502 of JXTC01000008.1, forward strand.
CATTTGGTAGATCGCGATATCGTTTTGGGTGGTATTGCGACGTATCGTTTCCATCCTAACGTACGTGTCATTTTGACTAGTGTGGGGGAATTACCCTCAATATCTGTCCCTCAAGTTTTTGCTGCGACCTGCTCGGGACGAGAACTTTATTGTGCCTTGATCGGCTCCTACAAGGTGATGCCCTTCTGGCTGGTTGCTCAGCCGACCTGAACATGTTCGGCATTTAGTGAGGGTCATCCCAAAGGGCAGTTTATCAGGATCTTTGCAAGCTTTGTAATTATGGAATAAGCCTGAATTACGACTTTGCATTTTCCTCAGGAAGGCGCGATACGCCTCCATTATTAGCTTGGTCGGCTCGTGTGAAATACACGCCTGATCATTATTGTCCACATGGTTTCCAAATTTATCCTGTGGCCAAAATTATTTCCTACTTTTCTCAAGGGATGCGAGGAGTCATACTTCATAGTTTAAACTCCTTGTGCTATCTGACGACATGTGGCCCTCTCATTTTTTATCCAAGGGCTGTGTTGTCACACTGTTTATGCCTATAAATATGCTTCTACACTTTTCTATCTTTCACTTTACTCATTTTTTATCCGAGGGTATTCGGTTGGACTTTTAATATTGTTATCTGTTTAGTTTCATTTACATTGTGTTAGAATTATCTAGTTTTATATTGACGGTATTTGAAATATATTTTATTTTATCCATATGCCTATCTATGAAACTAGGATCTATAAAGGAAACATAGGTACCTATGACTTGAAGAATTGAAGTTGGACTTAATTTTATTGACTATTTTAATTTCTTTATTGGTGTATGCTTATTTACATAATGTTTTATGAGCCATGAAAGTCAACCTCATGCTAGTTTATATATTAAGGTTAATATATAGGGTGAATTATAAAAAAATACCCTCAAATTTGGGTGTTCTGTAATTTAAATCCTTAAGTTTAGACCCTGCAAAATAATACCATGAGATTAAACATTTCTTAAAAAAAAAAAACGATAGACTGACTTTTTGACAAATTTTAGTAAAAATGACCCGAACAAGTGGCGCTCTGGCGCTGGTTCGAGTAGAATAAGGAGAATGTAGCAACGGAAGTGGCACTCCGGTGCTATACAAGCAGCGCCCGCACTACACCATTGACTTTTTTTGTGTGTGGCCATCCCCAAGCTTATAATAAGTCTTTTTAAAACTTATTTGAGGACCTAGAGAGTCGTCAAGAACTCTGAAAAAATAGATAGAGAAAGAGAGAATAAAGAATTAAGGACGAAGCAATTGGCAACCTAGAGACAGAACACCATTGATTCAACTTCTAATTTTTCTACTATTCTTTCTTCTTTCATATCAAGAATCATGTTTATCATTTATATTCCAATTATGAACTAATTTTATTTTCTAGGGCTATGATGTAGATGAATTATCGTTCGATTTAATCATTTTCGATTGGCTGTGTTACCACAATTTTCTGATCATTTTCAGCTGCTCCCCTCCACTTCGTTTCTTTCTGCTTTACTGGTTTCCGATTTTTTTTTTTGACCTTTTTTAAAAAATGACACTCAAGGTCGTACGCAAAATTAAGTGTTATAGAAAGGTTGTAAAAATGGTATTACTTATTAAAATGTACATATTTTTGTGCTAGTCCTTTTTTCTATTAAATAGCACCGGACTCATAAATATGGTCAAAATTAAAACTTGAGATTGTTTAAAAAGATAATTTTACCATTAAATTCATAAAACATAAACAAAAAATTATAATTATTGAAACTAAAAGGAGTTTATATTATTAAAAATAATTAAAATGAAAAAAAGATAATGACAAGAAAAATTTCCCATATTCTATTTCTCTTATTTTTTTATTCCCCACATTTTAAATGTTTTCAATCATTTAAATTACTTTTACTTTTAATAATTCTTTTTTCATTATATTTTATGAGTTTAAAAGGTAAAATTGTCTTTTTCAATAATCTCAAGTTTGATATTTGCCATATTTGTGCGGCTCATGCTATTTAATAGAAAAATACAAATTGAAGATTTAATTTGATATGAATGAAAGAGCATAGAATTTTGAATTTTCTTGCTAAAACACTAAATGTGGTGTTTTTTCCCTAATATTATCATGTTATTAATATATGGGAAAAAAGAATACTTATTATAGAATACTCTTTATTCAATCTATGGTTACACTGATCAATTTACCCCTTCTAATAATGGAGCTTAACAACTATATCTAGAAGGAAATTTCTAGAGCTCATAATAAAATACTGAATTTTGTGCCAATTTTAAGTAAATGTCCATTTTTAAGTATATTATCGCAAAATGATCGATATGTTAATAAATATATTAAAGTAAATAAAATTTAGCTTATACAAAATATATATACTCAATACATGAACTAAAATTAGTATACAAGTAGATATATCAAGTGTAAAAATAGATATTTAAGTATTAAAAGAAAAAAAATGGATATATATTAAAGTGAAGTGTGAAAAAAAAGACATCCGCTCTAATTTCTCATAAATAAAGGGGAATCACTATTAGGTGTTACGGAAACAAAACATTTGAAGTTAAAAGGAAAAGGTTTAGGATCAAAATAGTGAAGAGGTAAAACATAAGGAACCAACTATATATACTTTTAGGATCAAAATAGTGAAGAGGTAAAACATAAGGAACCAACTATATATATTTTTTATTAACAAAAATTGTTAAAAAGGTATATGTATATTTCTCCAATGAATACGTGCAAATAAATGCTAGAATACCAAAACAAACAAATGTGTATTTTTCACAAAATATATGGTGAAAATTAATGGTTTGGAATATTCATTATTGAAAAGTTTTTTGTTTTCATTCTTCACTAAAAAATTTCTTAATGTTAGATATAAAAAACATGTTTGTGTGCGTTTGTAATTTATAACACAAACTTCCTATACTTAATACAAGAAAGTGTAAACATCAACAAAATGAGGTCACAAATTAAAAACATGAAAATAAGGATGACATTATATGATATCCACATGAAATTAATGTTGTTATATTAGCATAGGAAAAATGACAAGTTTCATATCTCATTTCAAATGAAGAAACACGGTACTCTTTTTTAACAACAACTTATGGACATACATCACCATGCTACTTCACTACAACCAATTGAAGTTTCGAGATCACCTTCACGAGCAGCCTCTTGAAGTCGAAGTGCACACTCCAAGTTTTGCAACACCTCTCCCATTGAGGGCCTATTAGCACCAAATTCCGCCAAACATCTCTCCGCAATCTCCCCAAATTTCCAAAGAGAATCAGGACTAATGCTCCCTTCTAGGGAAGGATCTATGATTTGCTCCAACTTATCAACCTTCTGCCATTTCATTGCCCATCCAGCTAAGCCGATTTTCTCCGTCGGTAGGCTCGAATCTACGGCGGCTCTTCCGCAGAGGACTTCAAACAAAACAACCCCAAATGAGTAGACATCTGACTTCAACGTTAGTCGTCGCTTCCTAAAATATTCAGGATCAAAGTATCCGAAACTTCCTTTCACAGCCGTACTCACGTAATCGGCTTGACTAGTGTCCGGCCCTGTCTTTGAAAGCCCGAAATCCGCAACTTTCGCCATGAGGTTCTCATCCAACAAAATGTTTGCGGTCTTGACATCGCGGTGGATGATCGCTTTCGAAAAGCCAGTATGAAGATAATGCAATCCTCTTGCTGCACCAATGCATATCTCGAGTCTTTGCTTCCAGCTTAAGACTGGAAGACCGGAGCCATATAGATGACTTCTCAAGGTTCCATTCTCCACGTACTCATAGACCAGTATCATCTCACTCTGTTCATCACAGTAGCCAATCATCGAAACTAGATGCCGGTGGCGAAATTGAGACAGCATCTTAATTTCAGTCTCGAACTCGGCGAGTCCTTGTTGGGACAAGGAAGTTTTTCTCTTAATGGCCACTTTTGTGCCATCTTTCAAAAACCCCTTGTACACCTTCCCGAAACCGCCAGTACCGATAACCCAGCTCTCTTCAAAATTGTTTGTAGCCTCTTGAATTGCCACAAAAGGAATACGATTCCCTCCGAAGTCTAAATCAACGATACTACTACTACTTGCTCGTTTGCCATTGAAGTTTTTACTTCCCCTGAAGTGCGAAATGCCTCGCTTGACAGACAAAGGAAGACTTCTCTTGTTTTTGCATGTTGTTAAAGATAGAACTAAAGCTAGTCCTATCAGGATGAATGCCCCAATGCTTGCACTTATTATTAACACTCTGTATTTCTTCTTCGGGTTTGAGATGTTTGGAGAAATGCCCAGAGCAGAGGATGTTGCACTTAGGCTGCCAATAGAATTATTAAGTTTCATGATCTCCAAACCATTTAGAATGGCATCGGGGTCTACGGAAGGTAGAGTAGAAGGTCCAACACTCACATGAAGCTTGTCGCTAGTAGTAGACATTGTAACATAGTCCATATATAATGCTGATCTAAGGGAGTTAAATGACAAAGCACTGAGGTCAAGATCCCGAGCAACATTCCAGGAGTCTATGTATACGCTGAAGTAGAGAGTGTTGAGTTGTTTACTTACTATGTCACAGAAGTGGAATCGAACAAGGTATCGAAATCCCTCGTCCACTTTGAATTCCCAAGTTATGTTGAACTTTTTACCGAAAGCGTTTTCGGCTTCAAAGTTCATTTTTGTAGCGGTACTATAGACTTCATGCGGAGCAATATAAGGGGTTACTCGATTTATACTGCTGTACTTGACATCTTCAATATTGATTGTGACATTTTCTCCGGCATTCTTGTTTACTAAAAAGTTTTGGTCGGGAAACCAAGTTCTCCAAAGGGTGTCATTCCCAGATGACAACATCGGTCCCCCCATGTTCACCCTTGCAACTGTCTCCAATGCTTGAGTCGACAATCCTTGGAAATTTTCAAGTGTGTCAACAGTTCGCGCATCGTCGGTTATGAGCTCATCCGGTACTGAAACAACTTCGATGGCATTCAAGAACGCAAACGAATTCGCCGACGGGGTGAAGGTGATGACAAGGCTATCTGAGGTCACATTAACAGAAAATTCTTTGACAGAAGCTGTATTGCTAGCAGTAAAGTGACTAAGGAGGACATGATTTTCGGTGGAGACAGCGAAGTTGGCGGTGCTCATGTCGTAATTTTTATGGACAAATGGGAAGAAATAAAGGCGGATCCAGTGTCTACCACCATGTTGGCGGGTTGAAAAAGTGTACTTGGAGATCTTGGTGAAGATTCTTGCTGTTTGATACAGCGGAGAATTGATACCATCAACAACAGAGGAAATGACTGATTTGGAGATATTGGTACTAGCAACAACTTCTTGAGAGGTTGAAAGAATCTTCAAATCTATAATATCTGATATGAAGGTGCGCTTACCAATTGAGGTATTTGTAGGTGATCCACAATCAATGAGATAATTGTCCTTGGGATCAAACAGGCCACAAGAAAATGTCGCCCAATTAAAGATCAATAAAACCCAAATGAATAGCTCAGTCTGATCTTTATAACTCATGATCACCAGAAACAAATCTGCAATTTTATTTTAGTAGAAATGGGAAAAGAAAAATTAAGTTAATGATCGGTTGGTAATTGGAACACAAAAGAGTCTATATGGTTCATACTTATTGTGATGAATGTGAAGCACACCAAAAGAGAGAGACCTGTTTCAAAAAGTAAATAATATATTGTTAATATTTTTACTTGGGATAAAATTTTCTAGTAACTTAGGCTATGTTTGATAGGTAGGCTATGTTTGGTAGGGAGAGTAGAAAAGATAGAGAGTATAAGAAGGATGGAGAATATGAAGGAGGGAAAGAAGAGTAGTAATCTTTTGAATTCTTTGGTAGAAAGGATGTAGAGTAGGAATGATGGAGAGTATTTATTTGTAAAATTACCATATTATCTATTTTATCTTTTTAAAATTAATTGACTTAATGAGAAAGTTTGTCAATTCATATTTTTTTCTTTTCAATTTTCTCTAATCCTTCCAATTTGAGAGGATGAATTTTTGTAGGCTTGAAAGGAGAGGGTCTCCCTCCAACTTCTCCTCTCACTCCTTCTCTTCTTCCTTCTCTCCCTCCTACCAAACACAAACACAAGATTATAGCTCTCCTTTCATCTCTCTCTCTCCACTCCTCTCCATCTCTCCAAATATTTCCTTTACCAAACATAGCCTTAAAGAAAAAAGACAATTAATAATTCAATATATGGTATATTGATTGAACGTGTTGATTTAATAATCAAAGGGGATTATATTTGCACTCCTGTCATATATAAAGGCATCCTTGGTTGTCAAATAATTTTTTTAAGTACAATTTTACCCATATGTTCTAAATCAATAAATAGAACTTGACTCAAGGCGCACCCATTTCATGATTGAAAAAGAAAAGCTAAAAACAATAAAATAAGAACCTGCACAAAAATGGTAGAGTAATTTTTTTCTTTGGGGATGGCTACGGTAGGAGCGTCCCTACGTAGGGTCATGCCTTAATTATCGTTGGATGGGAATCTGTGGAGAATAACGAGAATCTGTGGAGAATCTATTTATATACAGATTCCCATCCAATGGTGAATAGACAGGGCCCTACGTAGGGACGCCCCTACTGTAGACATGCCCTCTTTCTTTTTCTAAATTGAATGAAGAATAACTTTTTATTAATTTTTGGAGGGATATTGGGAACGAAAAATCATAACAGGAAAAAAAAAAGTAGATAAACTTTAAAGCACGAAAATTCAAGAAGAAAAAGAAATATAAATTAAAATAAAACAATACAGTAAAGCATCGTACCTATCTCCCAACACCCACAAAATACTACGTCTAAAATAAATTGTTAATAAATAATAGTGGTAAGATCAGATGGGCATTCCTTCAATACACAGTAGTACGAAAACAAAAAAGAAAAAAAAATCTCTTCAAGTCAGAAAAAAAAAAAAGGAATAAAGAGAAGTTTGAGATGAAGAGATATTTGATTTAGTAATTTTTCAATTAATTAATGGGAGAGATTGGGGAAAAGAAGAGAGTTTATGAAATATTAAAAGGAAAAAAAAAAAGAGCAAACTTGAAATTGTATTGAAGAAAAGGGGTATAATGAGTGCTCTTAATTAATCTAGTAATTTAAATGTATTACTTTATTCAATTTAGTCTTTTTGTCGTCAAGTCTTTATGCCACTTTTATATAGCCCTGATCAAATTACAATAGGGAAATGTGTCTCACTATTATTATTTTGAGACAATGAATTTTTTAGTGCTCTTTTATGCAATCACTTCAATCACTTATTCTGTGCCAAATTTTAACTTTTAACTTTTTCAGTACATTTTGGAAAAAGAAATAATGTGCTTTCAAAATTGCCCCGAGTCTTCTTTTGTTTTTCAACTTTTTGGTTCATTTTTTTTAATTCGGAAATTGACATCACTGTTATGATTATTTTAATGTCCATTTTGAACGTATCGAAAAACCAAAACTATCACATTTTTCCCTCTCTATGGTATTGAAAACTTATATCCCCTAAGATTTATTTAATTTCTCTTTCTCTCAATCATCTACATGCTCAAGTTTGTTAAGAAAAACAATTAAGTTCTCAAGCATTTAATTGGCTTATTCCGATTTTGATCCAAAGGTCAATATGGGTAACCAATTTATTTATTTAAATGTTATGGATGCCATGCTTTTAAATAGTTCAATTACTCGATTCATATGTTCTAAACTAAATTACGCCTTAAAAAATCAGTTTTCGATTCTTGTTTTGCGAATTTTAAACAAGAACCGTGATTCTGGTCGTATATTTTCTACTACTTTCGACCATTTTCGATAAAAGTTAGCTTTCCAGAACAAGAAGTGTTTTTCGAAAATTGGGGGAAAAAAAAAGTAATATTTTTTAGAACTGTCCGATGCTTTTCCACGCGTGTTCAATCATTTTCGAAAAGTGGCGAAACAAGTTCTGAAAGAGGCTGAAAGCTATCAAAATTGTCAACAGATTTCGAAAAATATCACTTGTTTAGACATTTTAAAAAGATACCACTTCCTTTTAAAAACTGGCTTTTTGTCGAAAGTGCTCAAAAAACTTTGAAAATATAATATAGTCCAAAATATTCAACCATTGTCAATACAGGAACAACACGGAAGCGGGGTTTGTGATAGAAAGCTTGTTGATTGGTTTTTGATAAGTTTGCAAATGTAATTTGATTAAATTTAACTAGATCTTAAAAAAGATTTAATTAACTCTAAATAATTGTGGGGTTAATAAATAATTAGAGTTAATAAATAAATATAAAATTGATTTTTAAGACGTAAAGTAGCTAAGAACATGTCGAAAGCCATGAACTATTTAAAGCGTACTCGTAACATTTAAAACAAATAAATGGGTTACTCATATTAATATATGGATCAAAATCAGATTAAAGTGAGTACTTGATTATTTTCTTAACAAATCTTGAGCTCGTTGTTGATTGAGACAAATAGAAAGAAATCTTATTGGAGAGTTTTTTAAGATGATAAAGAGGGAAAATGTGATATGCACTTTAGGTTTGAGAAATATGGTCCAAATGTTTATGGGTATTTGGTCAAAAACTTAGATTTGATAAGTTTATTAACGTGAGCATACGTGTACAATTACGAGTCTTTTGGAGCATATTCAATAAAATTTCTCCTCCTAATGTGCAACAATATTTATTAGAGTCACTTATTGGGTATGGGTTCGAGTTCTTACATTTGGCAGTCTCCCCTTTTATATGGTTAAGTATCATGCTGCTGCTGCATATGATCTATCGGTCCTCTCGGATTAATAACGTAATATTCTAAAGTTCTACCCCCCCCAAAAAAAAAAGTAATATTCTAAAGAGCTTGACAGTACTTTTAAAGAAAGAGGATCAATATTTATATACCAACAGATATTTAGCTGCTATGAACTTAATAGTAACCTAAATATTGAGATGGCTTAAAATCTATGTTTTTTTTTTTTGGAAAATTAAACCATAATGAATAGCACTACGAGTTAACTGCTAAGAACAACGAAAGATCAGTTCTCATCCGCCACTGTATATCAATTAGGAAATTCTTAAACAAACAAAAAAGAAACGAATCAAATAATAAGATGTAAATCAATTAACATAGGACAACGAAGGGTAATAGCAAAAACCTTTGTTTAATTATGAGAAAGGCCGAGTTTTGGAGCGACGAGTCGAATGAACACCTTGCTTTTGGTAGGACTGAAACCAAAGTTGATGAATCCCGTTTGACAAAGCGGAGAGAACAGGTATTTATGAAGATAATTGAGATAGCAGATAGATCACAACACTTTCAAAAAAAAAAAAAAATGTCGTAGTAGTACTTTGTTGCTGGTATAGTCGTAGTAGCACTAGCAGTTGGTTGGTTGTGAGAATTTAAGCCCATGGAAAAGAGAGTATGCAAGTTGCGTTTGTCTTATTGGAAGACCTGTCTGAATCGGAGGCCCCCGTGTTTTAGGAATTTTGTACATTTATTGACTTGGCCGATTACAATATTGATAGGTCAAGGGTAATCGAGTACCTTTTTCCCTCGTCTTTCGCCAAAAAATGCTATCCTAAATTGTGTCCAACCAATATATATAATTATGATAAGTCATTTAAATTATTTAAATAGTTAAATGGTTTAGCTCCAAGGCTTTTCACCGTGCCTTAATCTGTTAATTCTAACTTTTTCTATCATTTATATCCTACACATCTTTTTTCTTTTTTTTTTTAAATTCTCTTTCTTTCTTTTTTCATAATTAGTGTACGTCTATACCCTATAGCTAATAGGGTTGATCATTATTTCTCACCAAATGTCCACTAGCATTTTTGTTTTCTTTTATTGGAGAGAAGAGAACACTAGTGAGTGAATTCTACTTTTATATTCCTTTATTTTCGAGATTTTTTTAAAAAAAAAATGTTCTTTTTTCTTTTTGTACGCTTAGAATTAACAACCTTTGCATTTGCATTTTACGTTTTTCTTTAGAAAAAAATAATTATTTATCTTCTTTATTTTGAGTTACTAATTAATAGATTAACTTTAGGATTTTTTTTTTTAATGTTTCTACCACTTTGAAGCAGTTGTTTAAATTCGGTATACACAGTTTAAATATAAAGACAAAATAGAGACAAACGAAATAGAAACTTCTTTCATGATGCATTTGAATAATTCATAAAAAAAAGAAGAAATTTTAAAGTTAGATAACACAACCAATTTTTTAAAACTAAAATGTCATGTTTTTGGTATCATAACCACTCAACACTTCGCTTCTATTTTGAAATTTTTCTTCAATATATCCAATAGCTTTAGTTTTTATAGAAATGAGTGGGCCTGCAAAAAAATAAAATAAAATAAAATAAACAAGTTTAAAAATATTAAATATCAAATCACAAATTTTCGTAATGAAATACAATCAAATTGGTTACCTGCCGCATTAGAACAAGCATGCTTCGTTGATTAATTTGATCTCCAGCAAATACATCTTGGAACTACAATAAAGAAATGAAAATATAACTTCAACAAAATATAGCAGTTAAATCTATAAAGACTATAATTTTATAAAAAAAATAATTAAACTTGATTGAATGGCAATGGTAATGATGGCATCTGCAATAGTGAACTTGACAAATTTTGTTGAGCAAAAAAAAATTCCTCATTGAATTTTCCATGTATACTATTAAATGGAACCTGAAAATAGAAACAACGTGCATATATAATTTATAAAACAATATGAAGCAATGTTATAACTCAACAAGAACATTTGTTTAATAATATGAAATCAATTAAAGAGTTATAAGCTGCTAATGCAAAAAATGTCATCATCAATAAATAATGTTATTACTTGAATAGAAATCAACATAAAGAAAGTACTTGAATAGGTTCAAGTGAAGCTAATAACAAATGTTGACTTGGAGCTTCCAAACTTGCAGTATTACTTGTACTCTTGCTATAATTTGATAAATTATTCTGTAGATCTATCATATATATATATATATTATATAATGTGTTGTTAAAATCGAAATACATCAAGAAAATTAAATTCTCAATATTCTCGAAAAATAAGATATGAAATATACCTCTTTCAGAGATAAATTTTCATGAATAATCTTTTTCTTTTTTCTAGACTTTTCAGGAGCACCTTTAAGCCTAGTAAATTTTTCACGATATTTTTCTTTAGTTTTAACCTCCTTAATATTGTTTTCACCTCTATTGGTTTCAACATTCACATCAGAAGTACGTATTTCAATTTCTCTTCCTCCTGAATATGCATTTACTTGTTCCAAAATCTTATTAAAATTATTTAAAGTAACTTCATATGTTACCTCATGTTCTGCTGCCTTTGTCGCTATTTGAGTGTATAATCTACATAACTCTATATAGCGCATTCCCATTTTGACCTTAGGATCCTTATTAGTTATCTCTTTCAATGTACTTGCTTTGGTTCCAACCTTTGCAAGTTTTGTCCATCTTCTTGATATATACTGATCGGGAATATTTGAAGTACTGTTTGAAGTAAGAACTTTCAAAGCATGTGAGCATAAAATTCAAATAAATTCAAACTTCTTACAACTGCATAGCAATGTACCATCAGCTAATGAATATTCAACTGTATGATTAATAGACTTTCCATGAGGAGTGACCTTGTATTTCATCGATGTTGTTGTCTCATCAAAAGTATGTAAAACAAAATTATAAGCATTGCATAGCTGACCTTGAAACATTTTGAATACTTCTGGGGTGTATATCAGTGCTGCCTATTTTAAAATTTCAATAGGAAAAGATAATAACAAGTTACTCTGAGAAGTCCTAAAATCAGCTCACAACTCTTCATAACGACAGTCCTCTATCAATTTATCGAATTGTTGAAAAAACCGTAGTAAATCATGCTTGTAACTGACATATTTTTTTATTATATTATTCATACTCTCAGACTTCTAAGTAGTAGTCATATCTGCACAAAAAGATTCCCTACCATATACCAAAGCCTATTTTTCTCTCAAAGCAAATGTTCGTTTCAACCAATCATTATCTTGAAGATTGTATTTATTGATCATCTCATTCCAAGCCTGAAAAAAATCATCTTCCTCTTCATAATCATATATGGAATTACTAAAATCTTTTGAGGATTCCCGAAATTTCTCAAGAACGCAACTAAGATATTTTGCTATATTTTGATATAAATGCCATATACATAAACGGTGATATGTTTCTGGTCATTCGGAAGCCAATACTTTTTGCCATTGCTATATCTTGATCTATAAGGATAGTTTTCGGTTTCTTTCCTAGCATTATTTTAGCAAAAGTCTCGAACAACCACATAAATGATTCAACAGCTTCAACATATAGTAGTGCAGCCCCAAAAATAGTAGTTTGCTTATGATGATTCACACCAAGAAACATAGCAAAATGTCGATATTCTTTATTTTTTCTATAAGTAGTATCAAAGCAAACAACATCACTAAAATAAGAATATGCTACAACCATTTTAGCATCTACCCAAAAAATATTTGTTATTAGCTCATCTTGATCCACTTGAATAGCATAAAAAAAGCTAGGATCTTCCAATTGCTTGCCTTGAAGGTACTCGAGAATACCACCTGCATCTCCAAAATCTCATTTGAATTGTTCTCTTGGTTCGTAAGTAATTCTTATAGTCAATGTAAGTAATTCCATGACTTTCACATCCCCCAGCTCCCTTTGCCATTAGTTCCCAAGTTGCTTTTGGAGCAATTCCTGAACTATTAGCCAATTCTATTTTAGCAACTAGGGCATGAGTCAATTTCCTTTGTAATCTATGTAAATGACTTTTAGATAGGCTAGATGTTCCATGGGTATGCTCAAGAATGAACTCAACAACATAATATTTACCGGTTAGACGGCAATTAACTTTCAATCTTGCTAGACACCCAACTCTTGTCTCTACCCGATAATTCTTTACAATAATATCTCGTTTATCTTTGCCTCGATACCCTTCACTAAAGCAACAAAAAATTCTATTTATCAATCTGCCATCTTTATCTTTGTACCCTTTGCTTCTTCGAATGCTGAAAACTAATCTTATAAGCATAAGCATTATAAAAGTTATAAGTTGCGTCTTCAGTTTCGAAATCCATATCAATTTCGATATTACTTTTTCAGATATTTTAGAATGTATTTCTTCTATACTCTTTTTACTATTGTTGTTCACTATATCTTCATTGACTTCATTTTCTCCTATTTGAAACTCTAGTTTTCGACATGAACGAAATTTTGTTCACGTATAATTGTCATTGTCATCCATAACTTCAATACAAAACCACCAATATATTTTGTGAAAAATAAGTGTATAAATAACAACAGTTCGCTAAAAATATATTTACGGGAAAATGAACAATGAATAAATGAAACAACAAACATAAAAATTTAAGTAAAATTGAAATAAAATATATATTGGTACCTTATTAGTAGTTTTCAAAAAATTATCCCTTTCGAAAAAAAAAATCTAATGCAAAATCAAAATAGCTTTCACAAAAATTGAAAAAAAAAAGAGTAAAATTATTAGCATTCCAATCCAAAATCAAATAGATTAATATTTAATTGATTAAAATTGTATAAAATACGACTATTACTAGAAAAAAAAAAAAGAAAAAAAAAGATTTAATAACATATATAAGAGTTTGAGAGTTTAGTTATAAAAGGTACCTCTTAATGGTGTGGAACAATTTTAATACAGTAGCATTCTTCTTTTTCTGCAGACTTTTTGTCTGCGTTTAAAGTTGCATATCATAAAGCTTTTTGTTTATTAAATCAATACAAAAAGAAAGAAGGAAAAAAAAAAAAAAGAAATTGCAACGTAACATAACGAAGTTGGAAAAAACGGAGTGAGATGAATTTCCGTTAACCCATTTAATCTATTTAACCATTTAAATAATTTAAATGATTTGTCGTACTTTTATTGGTTGGACACAATTTGGGATAATATTTTTGACAGAGGATCTTGATTCAAGGGTGACCGGCCTATTTTTTTTTTTGGCATGATTATAGGAGCCTCCCATAATATTCGCTGCAAACCCTAATGACGGGCCTTATCCCTCGGACGAGGTACCCAAGTCGAAACACTTTATCTACCTCGTCAAAAGTTTTGCTAATGGCAGCCAAGCTGTTACATATAACGTAATACCACGAACCTCACCCAAACATACTAGCTTGAAGGTACTTTTTGGGCTCATTGACCACTATTTAAATACCCATGATCTTTCCAGAATATATCCAATATGGGACTCGGGGCGTTACATATAAACTTGAATTTTTTTGAGGTGTTATTTTAATTTCATAAATCCTTTCTTTATAGCATAAAAACTCTTTTTAACCACGATTCTTTTTCTTTTTTTGAGAGATGAAGTTGTTCCTCAACAGCGAGCCAGAGTTCTCGTACAGTTTTTCTGCCAATTGTCATGCCCAATGTATCTTTGGTCATCATCCCAATGAGCCAAGACATCAGAAGCTCATCGTTATTCAACCAGATTACGAAGTTAGGATTGTGCTTTTCTTTCCATCTTCATTTTGAATCTCTTGCAAGGGACATTCATCTTCGATAATATGATGTTATAATCCTAGGCTCTTAATGAAAGGAGGAACCAACGTTCTCCAGAGAAGATAATTTTCTGAAGAGAGTTCGATAGAAATGATCAAACTTGCACACTGGTAGAAGGATTGAATATTGAGGCTGGGTTCAGTGTGATATTAGTTTTGCTAGCCATGGCATCTGATACCACAATGATTTTCTAATAAATAAGAAAATAAGTAAACTTGTATTTGTACTTTATTTATGTAAATGTCTACAAAGGATGTTTATATAAGCATATTGTCTAACTGTAATAAAAATATATATCAGGAAAGAAATGATTTCTCAATAAGAATTGTGGAAATCAACTATTAATTGGTTTGATTGCCTTCCAACAGGTGAAACATTTCCAACAATTATCCTTGGTTCTTGTAATCATTTATGGGAGTATTGGATGATTATCTTATCACCCGTCACTCCAGCCGTACCCTCTACATTAAGCAGTGGCCTGGTAGGAATAAGCCTTCACATTTCAAACTCCCAAAGGAGTCACCCACTGCTCGAACCCATGAATATGAACCTATCCACGGTACTCCTTACCGCTAGGTTACCAAACTCGGTGGTAATGAGTACCTATATATAACGTGTGCAATAAGAAATTTTTTGGAGTAGGGTCCCATTTGTGAGAACACTGATACTCTACTGGGGATGATTCGGTAGCAATTTGCCATGTGCCATGAACGATTATCAATTATCAAATGCCAAATTTGCTAGATAGCATAAAGCTTTTTCTCTTTTCTGTCGTTTTATCTTCATATGAAATAATTCATGTTTGCGGACATGCATGTTATCCGTTCAAATGGAAAGAGAAAAATCCGTACGCATACAAAATAATTGGAATGAGAAATAATTTTACCAGTGTGATCTTGTGGCATTTTCCCAGGTAATACAAAAATACCCCATTTTTGAAGGTATAATTTAGTAGATATCCTTTTTTGATTTTATTAATAAATATATCCCTTTCTTTATAATAATTTTTTGAGCTTACCATTATACCTTTGGTAAATTATTTATTTACCACTATTATAAATTAGTATATAATTTATTTATCAAGACTTAAAAAAATTTACTACTTATGGATGGAAGCATATTTACTATTATACCCTTGGTAAATTACTTATTTACCACTATTATGAGATGATATATAATTTATTTACCATGACTTGAAAAAATTTCTCACTTATAAACGGTAACTTATTTACCACTATACCCTTAGTAAATTACTTATTTACCACTATTATGAGGTGGTATATCATTTATTTATTGTGACTTGAAAAAATTTATCACTTATAGATAGTGGCATATTTACCATTATATCCTTGAAAAAATTTATCACTTATAAATAGTGGCATATTTACCATTATATCCTTGACTTGAAAAAATTTATCACTTACACACAGTGCCATATTTACTATTATATCACCTTGTAAATTACTTATTTACTACTATTATAAGATGATATATCATTTATTTATCGTGACTTGAAAAATTTATCACTTATATACGGTGCTATATTTACCATTAAATCCCTTATAAATTACTTATTTACCACTATTATGATATGGTATATCATTTTTTTACGATGCTTGAAATAATTTATCATTTATAGACGATGTCGTATTTATCATTATATCTATGGTAAATTACTTATTTACCACTAATAGAAATTGGTATATTATATATTTTACCACGACCTCAATTAAATTTACCACTGATATACAGTGGTATATTCATCATTATGCCCCCTAATAAATCACTTATTTACCATAGTTATAAAGTAGTATAATACTTATTTACCATAATGTAAAAAAAAATTACTATTGATATATATTGACTTATTTATTATTATACTTCTCCTATTTACTACTGTTATAAACTTGTATATAAATTATTTGCTAAAACCTTAATTATAAAATTACCATTTATATACGTGCATGTGTAGGCATGAATAACTTATTTACTACTACTATTGTATATCACTTATTTACCTTCAAATTTTGCTTTCGTTTTTTTTCCCCCCCCCCCCAATATACTCAGTAGTTGGCATAAATACATAGCTAATAAATACTTCTAGAACGCTTCGTAATTTTTTATAGGCGCTTCGTGTGTATTATGCATAAAGAAAATGAAAGAATTAAAGACAACAGGGTATGACATATTTAATTGCATCTATTGTGTCTCTTAAAACATATCATATCTTTAATTTTTCATATAATAAAAAAGTTCTTTCTTGACTCGTTTTGTAGTTTACTGCTATATATATGCCAGAGAAATCAGAAGTGATCACTTGAAATTCGAGTCAAGTGCTTTCTTTTTATTTTATTTTTTGAAAGGATTCAAGTCAAGTAATTAATACATTTAAAAATAACAAAATACATTGATTTATCAAATATTACACAATATTTAACTTAGAATTTAATGAAAAAACAAAGGTATCTCTTCTAAAAACCAAATAATTATTGGTAAAAAGAAGAAAAGAAATTAGTATTGACCAATACTACGTACGTTTGATTCTTAAATTATAAAACAATAAAGGTTTCTAGGTTGGAATACAAAATCCAAATTATACCCGAAATGGCATCAAATCAAGTAAAGAAATCTAAAAACACTTATAGAATCTAATTACTATCGAAGCACAGAAGACATAATAAATATTGAACCAGATCTGCATCTGGAGCTCGACGGGGATAGAGACGAGGTCGGACTTGAGCAAGCGAGAGACATGGGAGTGATTTTGGAAGGGGTTGGATCGGACGTGCTTCAGCACCTTGGCCACCATCAAACTATCGATTCTTGCTCATTTCCTTCTTCTGCCGCTGTATTGAGAGGGCTCGACGCCGCCGAGCCCGAGAAATGGTACCGTGATTGAAGACGAAGATGATGAAGATGGTTCAAGAAACTTCTTTGTAGGAAGAAATTTTCAGAAAAAGAAAAGGAGGAGGAGTTTGAGAGTGCAGCAACCATATCCACTGAAAGAGACATTTGAAGATGACAGCAATAATTCTTCATCTCTCCAATTTGAAGGGTAAAGTAGTCATTAACAAAATTAACAATTGAAAATGTGGCATAAAAGAAGTTAATAACATAGAAATAGGATATGTACTTAAACTGAGTGTGAAAAATGGGTATACCGTATAGTTTCCTCTTAAAAATGAGAAGGCATGAGAATAATTATTCTATTCCTCATTTCCCATTGCAATTATAAAGGAAGCAATTATGTGTCTTTTTTAATGATAGGTACATGAATATGGTGCCTATCTTACATATTTGTCAATAAATACCATATGTCAAATTCATAATTAGTTTTTTTTTTTCCATTTAGTTAATATTCTAAACTATGTAATTAGGTTAAAGAGTTTAGGGGAAAAAAAATAGGTTAAACAGATTAAATAAGAAATGGATTGATTTTATTGGAGAAATTTAAAAATGAATTAGGAGTCATAAAAGCCAACTTATGTCATTTACTAGCCATTAATTTATGAGAAATGAGTAAGTTAAAATTTGCATTTTAACGTTACCGTGTTCCCTTGAAAAAGAAAAATTGTTAAAAACAATTGGCAATAAACTTTAGCTAGCGATGTTATAATAGATGATGATCAATCTATTAGTCTGACTAATGGGTTAACGTTATAGTTTATTGCTATTTTTTTTTTTTTAACACTGTTAAGGTTTTTTTTTTTCCCCCCTTCAAAGGAACATTGCTAACGTCAAAATGCAAATGTTTATTCTGATTCCTTTCTTTTAAATGGCTAATAAATGATATAAGTTGGTCTTTTATAAGTAATAATTCCTTTGTAAATCTCTGCTATAAATGCAATCCATTCCATATTTAGTCTCTTTACTTTTTTTTTTGTTTTTAAACTCTTTAACGTAATTGAATAATATAGAATATTAACTTAAATTGAAAAAAAAAACACTAATTATGTATTTGACATACATTATTTATTGGCTAATATGTAATTGATAGGCACCATGTTCATGTGTCTATTAATTAAAAAGGTACATAATTGCACTAGATTAGTTTTCATTCTTTATTGTAGAATTTATCTGATAATGATATAAGGAAACTCATATTTTAAACTTTTAATGTAAAAAAATATAGTTTTTGGAACAAAAATGAAGTGTTTCTAGCATTATTTCAATTTTAAACATTGGGAAAAGTATGGGCCATAACTAGGCTATTATGTGCAACCACAAAAGACGCTTTATTAGTACAATACTAGGTTTTTTTATTATTTTTTTTTATTTTTTTTTTTCGGACTAACGAGGAGTGCTATTCATCACTGTCTTGATATGCCCGTGATATCAAAACGGTATATGTGGGTCTCTTATAAAATGCCACATGTACTATAATGGAAAGGTGTCAAAATATTTTTAATTTTAATTATTTCTTCCCCTTTCGTGGACATTCAGCCGATCAAATTTCCGGCCAAAACAACCTATCAATGATCAGATCTCATTCTAGAGAAATTAAAAAAAATGCAATACGATTGATTTGCGTTACAAACACTTCATAGCCTAATTAAAGAAAAATCAATTGATAATTTGAAACGATTTTTTTTTTTTTTTCATGTATAGATTTTTACCCAAATGAAAAGGTCAAAGTGAAGAAAATATTATACATATATCGAATTATTATACATATATCGATATGATTCTCCATAAATATTACACAAATTCTGGATGGAGAGCAATTTGAAGTCTTTTGTTGCTTTCTTGATGAGTTTGGGCATCCCAAATTCCAGAATTGGACAGATAATCGCTGCTGCTCTATCCCTCTTTTCGTATAGCATTGAAAATTCACATAGCCCCACTTTGAGATACGTAGTTGAGGAGGTTGGTATTAAAGAAAGGATTTAGGAAAAGTTGTACGCAGCTATGCCCTCAAATCCTAGTTCAGCATATCAACCTATCTTTAGAATACTCGCCATATTTTTCTTTCAAAGGAAATAGGAGCACCCAGAGATAGTATAGTGAAGTTGGTTACGAAACATCCCCAGCTCCTCCATTACAGCATTGATGATCGATCATTGCCCAGAAATATCTCTAGCCCCTCCATTATTGCCCAGCACTATGGTCCTCCCTTGGTTTACTTTGACACGAATTTACATTTTGTTTTTCAATAAAAGTGAAGAAGATAAAATACGTGTGGGCCCTACTTGACAAAGCCACCCGGCTCATAAAACTATCCCGCTTAGGATTATTAGCATTTTTTGTTTTCTTAAGGGCAGGTTTCATGCGTTAATAAATGATAGGGAGAGGTTATGGTAGAATCCACCATTCTTAGGTGAAATCTTTTATTCTTAATTATTAGATTATTATCTAATAGTTCAAATACATTATGTACAATAATGTATTGTACACTTGTCAACACCTTATTATTCTGTAAATTACATTTACCTTTCCATTTAACACCTTTAGAAACATTTTTTTTTCTCTTTCCCCTTTCTCTTTCTCTTTTTTTTTTTTCGGCTGGAAGACTTTAAAAGCTTTTAGTGCTCTTTGCCTTCATACCTTCATTTGCTCTTGGCGCACCACTCAAACTCAGCACACTATAACTTCCTTTTTTATTTATTTAAATATAACGGTTTGTCAAGGATTTACTAGGCGATAAACGACATATATGTTTCTAATCTTTTTTAGGGAAATATATGGTACTCATTAGTATTTGCATTTTATCTATTTCTATGTATATCATAGTGTTATTTATGGGTTAATCTCACCTGAAGTCCCCAAACTTTATATGTTGTCTTAATTTGGTCCTAATTCTTTTTTTTTTAGCCTTTGACTCTCCAATTTTACATTTTGTATCATTTAAATCTTTTTTTAACACTCCCCGTTAAAATTAAAGCCACGTGACAATACATGATCTCTCTTTTAAGGGGTAGTAGCTGGGAAAAGAAAAAAGAAAAATAAAAAAATAATGAAGACAAAAGGCATATTGAAAAATATAAAACAAAAAAAAAAAAAATCGAAACTTCTTGGCCGTTCAACAAAGTCCCAAACTCTATGCTCATACCTTCAACAAATGCTCATACCTTCAACAAATGCCCAGGAAATGAACCATTTGATATATATTACAAGATCTATGAAATTTAATGATATTTAATATCTGCATGTATTCAAATCTCTCATTTTATTTCTTCATTTTATCAACAATAAATAAACATTAAAACCCAGATGACAAACTAAAATCAACATCTTCTCCTCCGGCTTTACCACAACCAGATTAATCACATCACGCGAAAGGGAGAGAAAAGTGAAATTGAATGGCTAAATGCTACACCCACTTGATTTCAACCCTTTATTCTCGTTTTCGGTCACCACTACGCCTCGGACCACCACACTCCCACTAATCCTCCGACTGTACCCACCCTCGCTTACACTGCCAACGTGATACTATTGCCCAGATCTTGTGCTGTAGTTGCTCGCAAATTTATGTTGATGAGCAATCATGGATTTAATTTAAAGATTTTTTAATATATTAAAAACCCCATAAACTCATAACAATTTGGTAAAATTAACTTTAAACTCAATTTTTAAGAGCAAAAAATTCTCTGATGTCTTCCTAATATTATGTTAGAAAAGAAACGTGTTTTTGTTTTTGTTTTTTTTTTTTTCACGATTAAGTTCTCATTCTTTTATTTGTGGTTTTTAAGTTCTCATTCTTAAATTTTTATTTCACGTTATAATCTAATCTGTCCAAAATTATTGTAATTAGCATCTGCCCAAAACGTGCTCATCTTAGCGGGAGTAAAATTAGAAACAAGAAGAAATTATTATTATTATTATTATTTAAAAAAAGATTTGGGTTATAGTTTTCGTTCAAGACAGAGGTAAGAAATTGGAAAATTTTATATGATACTAATATGGATCTATTTTAGTTCAAGTATTCATATATCTAGAAGAGAAATAAATGAATATTTGGACTAAATTAGATCTATACTGAAACTATATAAAATTTTGACAATGCATGTACTATAAAATTGGAACAATAAAACATGAAATTGACAATATATTCATATTTCTCTCTTCTAGATATATAATTATTTAGAACAAAGTAGATCCATATTGGAACCATATAAATTTTTCAATTTCTTTCCCCCGTTTTGAACGAAAACGATTAATGTTAAACAAAACTTTAAGAATGAGGACCTAAAAGCCAGAAATAAAAGGACGAAGACTTAGCCATAAAAAAAATTAACAGAAGTACCTTTCTTTTCTAACATAACTAATATTAGGGGACTTCGTAGAGTTTTACTCTAAAAAATTGAGTTCAGGATTAATTTTACTAAATTGTTCCTAGTTAAAGAGATTTTGTATTAAAAGCCTAATTTTAAACTCTAATTTTGACTGTATATTTGAACCCAGTGAAATTTGATAGGAAAACATAAATAGAATGTTTTATTTGATATTAATTAAAAAATACGTGTTTGTTTTTTTTGCTAAAAAAACTAAAACTTAGGGATTTTTTTTTTGATATTATCACTCTTAAATATAATTTAGAGAAATAATAAAATGTAATAATAAAATGTTGATAAGTGTCGAATATATTTTTTTTACAAAAAACAACATTACATTTGAATTATTGGATTATAATTGAATGGTTCTTTAAAAAAATAGGATTTTACTATGTTCTTTCCTGAATGATAGTACGATCTTTTTTGAAATGCATTGAAATGGAAATTATACCATTGAAACAATGGATGATATCACTTTTATACTTTGTATTTTGATAATTTGTTCAGTTTGTATATTGTGTTTTGGTTATTATCAATATCGACACTTAGATTTAATATCGGTTACAAATATAATACCTTAAAACCAATTAAAGTACTTAATTTACGAAGATGATTTAATAAAATTATTCTCGGATCAGTTTTTATATGGTTTATTTTCAAAATTTTAAACGACATCTTTTTAAATTAAATGTTTTAAATTTCTGTCAGGTTTAAATTTATAACAAATATTAAATCTAAAAGTCAATGTTGATAATAACCAAAATACCGTATACAAACTGAACAAATATCAAAATATAAGATATAAAAGTGATATTTTTCCTTAAAAAAAGTAAGTTTTTTCCTTCTTAGAGACCGGAAAAAAAATGGGGCTTATAGAAATATGATCAAATTTTAGGCCCAATTCCAGTAAATGTCCATTTGTCAAATATTATAGAAAAATGTCTGGTATATATGCTTATGTACCAAGTGTAAAATTTTATATACCAAGTATAAAAAAATATATACCCAGTGTATTTTAATACAGTAACTAAATTTGACCAAGTGTAAAAATATATATACCTGAATATTTAACTATAAAATTTTAAAAATAGATATCTACTTAATCAAATTTAAAATATTGGTCATCCACCTAAATTTCTCAAAAAAAAAAAAAAAAATAATCCCAATTAAAAAAAAAAAAAGAAGTTATAACGTTGTCAATTTGTATATTTCTCACATGAGAAAATTGGCTGGCTAGTAGGCTGACTCAGAGCTTGAACTTAGAACCCTCTCGAGAGTGCGGACGGTTTGAGACGCTTTCCCGTCTATCATTTCTTTTTATATTTCCTTCAATTTCCCGGAAAATAAAAAAGCCTTAAGAAAGAAAACTAAACAAACAAACCCAAAAAGAAAGAAAGAGAGAGAAAAACCCTAATTTGCTGGTCCAAAGCGAACCCATTTGGTTTGAAATCCCCAAAATTTGAAATCCAAAACCACTCAAATTCGAATTCTCAATCCTCTCATGAAATTCTCGTTCCCCCAATTCACAGACTGGTGACCCCTATCCATCCATGGCTGGGTCGGCAACGATTGACAAGGGCTCATTGCTGTCGCCCACGAGCTCCCGGTCGGTGACGGAGACGGTGAATGGGTCGCACAAGTTCGTGATCCAGGGCTTCTCGTTGGCCAAGGGCATGGGAGTCGGCAAGCACATTGCCAGTGACAATTTCACGGTTGGGGGTTACCAGTGGGCCATTTACTTCTACCCCGATGGGAAGAATCCGGAGGACAATTCCGCCTACGTCTCGGTCTTCATCGCACTCGCCAGCGAGGGCACCGATGTCCGGGCCCTCTTCGAGCTCACCCTCCTCGACCAGAGCGGCAAGGAGAAGCACAAGGTTCATAGCCATTTCGATCGCACGCTCGATAGCGGTCCCTACACGCTGAAGTATCGGGGCAGTATGTGGTAAGTTTTGAATTCCGATTGCTGTTATGGAATTCGTGATTAGAGATTATTTCGATTCGTTTCGGTTTCGTTTTTTGCGCAAATTTTTGTAGGTGAATTGTTTTCGAGTGAGAGTTTGTATAAAGATAAGGCCTTTTTGATTAATTGGCGTTATGTTTTCTGTGATAGTTTGAACTTGAAGTGTCGGGGCAGGATGTGGTAAGTTTTGAATTCCGATTGTTGTTATGGAATTGGCGATTAGAGATTTATTTCGATTAGTTTCGGTTTGTTTTCGTGCAAATTTTGGTTGGTGAATTGTTTTCGAGTGATAATTTGTATTAAGATAAGGGGCTTCTGATTGATTGGCATTATGTTTTTTTGTGGTGGTTTTGATACTACTTGGAATATGGACCTCATAGAAATGTAACATTCTGTAGTTGCATTTGTAAAAATCTAGGAAAATATAATTGGGAACGCACTAGAATTTTTTGTGGATAAGTGTGTTTACATTTTTTTATTTATGGCCTCTGCTAGTGTATTCTTTTGTATATAATTTTCTTTTCCCCTGAATGAGAAAGACGAATAATGAGCTACAAAGCCAGAATGCTTAAAACTGAGAATATCATGACTAAATTATATTTACGGAGGCAATTTTTTTATGACTGCTATGCTTAGTGTTTGACTTTTTGATCGGAGCCTTCTGTCTCGTCTTGATTCTTTTTAAGGCCTGTGTTCATCGTTCTAGAGTTCCGAAAGGGCTAGTAGGGTATAAAAGGGCTTCATTTTTGGTAGATAGCAAAATCCAAAGTACATTTTGTTCATTAGACAGTGCCTATTTGTTCTGCCAGTTGAGGAGTTTGTTGCCACAATGTTTGAAATGAAATGCTAGATGATTAGTTAGAAAAAATGACAATGTTTGAACAAAAATGACAGGATTTTTCTCCATTTTGATTTATTCAAAGATTGGTAAAAGAAGGTTCCTGCATTGTTCTAATGAGAATTGTGGTGATGTAGATAGATACCCCTGGTTTCATATAATATTTTTGGCCTCGACATGGGAGGAGAAGATGCAAAATTGATGCTATTATGCTAAATGGAATATCATTTTCCAGAAAAATGGCAAACTAAGCAGCAGAGTAATTGTTTTTACGGCAGTAGATTTGTACTTCTTATGCTGTGATATGTTAGAAAAGCTTGCCTGAAAAGTTTGTACTACTAACGTTTTAGAGAAATAAATAATAAAAAGTAAGGTGGAAAGGTTTAGCTTTGATAGTTGCCACGAAGATACATTATGCCGCAACATTGTGGAAGCGGTTTGTTTGAGGATTTAGGGTTGCTAAGGTTAGGTTTAGCGAAGGGAAAAAGAAATGAATTAGCATATAGGGAACATAAACTATTATAGAAACTTGGGTTCAAGAGCTAAGAACTTGGATTTGTTAAAGAGTATAATTTGGGTTCAAGAGCTAAGAACTTGGATTTTGTCAAGAAATATGGAGGAAAGAAATGTATTAGCATATGGGGAAAATAAACTATTTAAAAAAAAGAATCTCCGGTAAAACTTTATTCATGCAAACAAGAACAAAAATACTACTCACAAAACTATCTAAGCTGATTTAGAAAAAATCATTGCACTAAGGCCTCATATTTGAGGTATTAGGTCCTTTGCCTCATCTTTGATGCCACATGCCAGTAAAGTAAGTATTGTTGGACATGTCTCTAATCTTTATTAAACACATGAATGATGCGTGTGTATTATCAAATTCAATATTTTGGTGATTTTTAGTCTCAATCTCATTGTCGTGAAATGCAGCTCACATGTTTATTTTTCAGTTCCCTGCTTTATTGTGGGCCTTCCAAACAATGATCTCATTACTCTTTCATTGCCTGTGAAAGGAACTGAAGTATTTCAGGCGTTTTGAGTATTATTCAAGTGTTAGACTCTTGCATTAATTTTACCCTGTTGAGCTCTTGGTGTAATTGCTACTACCTGTAAATGTATTTTTAACATGCAAACATTATGACATAAACATCTATATTGAGAGCTTATCCATATGACATTAATTTTCTTTATTTTGCTTTATACATTAGGGGATACAAACGTTTCTTCAGACGAGCTTTGCTTGAAAATTCAGATTATCTCAAGGATGATTGCTTGAAAATCAATTGTACAGTTGGAGTTGTAGTTTCAGCAGTAGATTGTCCGCGATTACACTCTATTCGGGTCCCAGATTCAGATATTGGTGCACAATTTGGCATGCTACTTGAAAATATGGAAGGTTCAGATATTACTTTTGATGTGGCAGGTGAAAAATTCCGTGCTCATAAGTTGGTATTGGCTGCTCGGTCCCCTATATTTCGTTCTAAATTCTTTGAGGGGTCAGAGGAAAAAAATTCAGAGGTTGAAATCACAGATGTGGAACCTAAAGTTTTCAAGGTATTGAAATATCAATTGAAGAAATGAATTAATGTTTCGTCTCCAGTGGTAGTTTTTTCAGAGTTTATTACTACCGTTTTTGGTTTTTAATCTATAGTTCCTACTTCCTATTATTTTCGACAGGCCATGCTGCATTTCATATACAGAGATTCCCTGACGGAGGATGTACAGCTTGAAACATCTAGTTCGTCACCTGTATCCTTGGTATCTGACTCATTAACTGCAAAACTATTAGAAGCAGCAGATAGGTACGGTCTGGATAGGCTCAGAATAATGTGTGAGTCTCATCTCTGCAAGGATATATCTGTGAAATCTGTTGCTGAAATTCTAGCTTTGGCTGACCGATGTAAAGCCTCTGAATTAAAAGCTGTTTGTCTAAGATTTTCTGCTGAAAATCTTGCAGGTATTTTTCCCAATATCAATTTATGATTCTCTTATTAGCTCCCTTTTTTTACGCAGTGGAAGCCGAAGTAAAACATTGTCGGAATCAGATATGAAATCCACATATGTATAGTGGATATGGATGCATTGTGATGATTTATAATAAACATTTGTCACTGTCTCAATCTGGGGTGGTTAGACAGAACATAGTGCGGAAATTCTAAATAAATAACGTTTCCGTTATGGACATTGAGTTTCCTGTCAAAAAATTTTATAGATGAATCTCTACCAAAAGTAATAATATGCAAGCAGAGCTGATTTTGATAATCTTCATATTGATCAGATTTGCAGCCAATTTTCCTCACAAATATCCAAGAATCATATAAGTACATCTCTATCTGGAACTTTTAATTTTAGAGTCACATTTCGGATACATTTAATGACATTAAATATTGGTATTTTATATGGATGTCTTTCAAAAGAAGTACCCATGCAATCTTGTTGTGGATTGATTTCCATCCTAGAACTTTTTAGCTAGTCAAGAGAAGAAATGGTTGCTAAGGTGACTTAAGCATAACAAGTTTTTGAAAGAAATTGGAAATGTGTATGAATATTTGGTTTCTCAAGAAATTTATGTTAAATCATCTAGTCTGCTACACATTATTTTTCTTCTCTTTTCCAAATAAATGGTCTAAAACCCACCCAACATCCAAAATTAATTCCACTTGAACTTCACAAATTTGAAACGAGGTCTAGTTAACTTTAGAGGTCCTAAGCATTGTATTAGTTTCATAAACTAATGTGGTTGTCTACTAGAAGGAATTAGGAGATATATACTAACAAGAGGAAGTTATAAATTTAGCTGATCGGTTGGGATATTCTTTGGGGATTGATTTTTGAAGCATCTTTGCTTCCTTTTGAGGCCGTTCTCCTGTTGGTGTTTGGGAACTGATTTTAGGCAAAGTAAGAGGTATTTGGAAGAGACTTTTTTTATATTCAAGCAGGGCTTAAATTTATAACTTGTTGTTATCAAGATTTCATCTATTTCATCACTAGAATAGAATATTGTCTCCCTTTTAGAATGCTTGGTTTGGTTATTAGCAAGTTGAAAAGATGTTAGAGGTATTTCATGGGAGGGTAAATGTGAGCGTGTTAAGGATCATTTGGTGGCATTGGCTATTGCAATTAGGTACAATGTGGCAAATGGATTGCTGTTTGGGAAAGTTAATTATTTGATTGCTGTTTGGTTATACAATATGAAAGAGTTTATTTTATTTTATTTTTTTTGTTTTTTTTTTTTTTGGTTTAATCAGTGATTGGAAGATTCTATTGCAATTGTTTTTTGTTTGTCCTCCTCCTTCTTGCATTGTTTTGTATTGGTTAACCGATTGCTGATGGACTACTCCTTCATTTGTTGATTTTCCTATTAATGACAATCTGATAAGACTTTAACATTAGAGACATAAAGCCTAGGTGTCTACTACCCTTTTATTGTTTATTCTGCGTTGGATTTGGCTTCTTTGAGCTTTGTTTAGCTCCTTTTAAGGTGTAAAGTTTATTTCTCTCCCCTGGCTAAGTACTGGTTTATGTATATATGTCCTCCTCCTTGCTTGGGTGTTTTGGCAAGCACGAAAGAGAAAATGAAAGGGAGATTTGGGAGTGGACAGCCACGAGAAAGAAACATAGCCTCATTAGGAAAGTTTTATTATGTCTTTTTTCCAAATTGCTAGGGTCTATTTTGTAATGTCAGAAGGAGTTAGTGGGCCCACTTGTTTTCCACCTTGGTTAAGTACCATTTTTTGTCAATTGGTCTAGGACTCTTGGGAGTGTGTGAGAGGGGAGAAGTTCAAATCCTAGTGAGGCCAGTTTATGTAATAATTTCATAATAATTTTTTTTTAAAAAAGTACCATTCTTTGTATCTATATTTTCCGCCTACCTTGGATGTATAGTGAGCTTGAAAGAGGAAAGAAAAGGGGAGAATTGGAAGTGGACAATCTTTAGAAAGAAGCGTAGCCTCATTAGAGAAGTTTTTGGAATGTCTTTTCCGATGTCACATTGCTCTTACCTCTGGAATTGTATTGTTGTGTAGACTTTTGAACTGCACTAGATTATGGATGACAACTGAACTGCCTGGAGCAGCAATTTTGGCTCAGAGGTTTCTATTGTAAGTTTAAAATTGGTTTTGGAACTTTATCAACCTGAATTCCAAATGACCAGAAGAAATAAATCTTGCCTGAGTCATGCCAAATTTCTGCTCGGTTGTTGATTTTGTTCAAGGACTACTGGTGGTTAGGGTCTTGGAGTATAACTCAAGCAATATGCAATAATGCAAAGAAAGCTATTTAATAGGCTTAGGGATGAGGCACCACCACCCTGGGCCTTTAAGAACCCCTAGCTATAGATACAATCTGGAATTTAGGTGTTTTTGTGAAGCCCAAATTGAAATTATGGCAGCTTAAAGTTAATATGTGATTATTTATAGGTTTTTATTTTTTATTTTTTATATGATTGTCTATAGTTGAATATTATTTGTTAAATGCATTCTTCTTGTAAAATCATCATCTAGTTACACTCAGAATGGACAACTGTATTGCATCTTGTGGAGCCATCTTATTCTTGGAGTACCAACTATGTGAAATTTCTGAATTGTGGAGAAGAAAATAGGAATGTGCCATGTATATAAGTCTCCTCATTCTTAATATTTCTTTACCTCATCTATTGTTGAACTTATTTCAGCTGTCATGCGATCGGATGGTTTTGAGCACCTCAAAGAACATTGTCCGTCACTGCAATCAGAGCTTCTGAAGACAATTGCAGGCTGTGATGAGGACTGCAGCAGTGGTGGAGGAAAGACTCGGAGTGTCTGGGCGCAACTTTCGGATGGGGGTGATACCAACGGTCGGCGGGTCAGGCAAAGAACTTGATTTCTGAAATTTGTTGTTTTGTAAATGCAACAGTGAACTAAAACAGAGAGTTTTCCTTCCTTTTTCAGCTGCTTATTTTGGGAAAAAAAATGGAAAAAAAAACTGATTGTTCAAAACGGTAAAGTAGGTGGCCTATGTTGCAGGTTGTTATAAATTGGTGCTTTAATTCTGAACTGAACTAGTTGAGGAATAGGGTCTTGTAGCTGTTTGCTGGACTAATAAGTGCTAACCCTAATGTCTAAAGTAAATCCTAAAGTCAACATATGTGGTTCTATGTATTTTTAGCTTTGTTTTGTTATATTCTTTTTCTCCTGTTTTGGCGCCAAATCCAGGTGTTGTATTGTAAAGATTGTATTTCCTCTTGCAATGTGTATTCATGGCATTACTAAAAGTACAGTTTTAGTATCTCGCATTTATAAATATGTAAGTCTTTTTTTCTTGTGTGAAGATAATGATAATTTTTTGTAATATCAAATTTAAAGGAATTTTCCTATATTTCTTAAAATACATGGGGTTTTGTAAATAAATTATGAAATACAATGTCATTTTATGAGGATTTTTTATTTTAAACTTTATTATATTAATCTTTAGGCTATTAAAAAAAGTTTCATTTTAGTCTTTTTTGTTATAAATTATGTTTGATTATTAACAGAAAGAGCACATGAGATGTATTTATCGTTTTGTATTGTTGATTTCAACAAGATATCACATTTTGTACAATTTTAAAATGCATTATTGTCAATGTGCAGTTAATTTTTATTTAATCAATCATTTTTAAAATATTTCAATTTATATTCTAATTTCTTTATAGTGTTAGTATATGTATCATGTGAATAGTACATGTGTCTTATATGTCCAATCTGTTAATAATAAGTTGAAATAGATAACAAAAAAAGACTGAAATGGAATTCTTTTCGTAGTTAGAGGATCAAAATAGTAAAATATAATGTTTAAAGACTAAAGTGAGATTTTTCTAGAAGTTTAGGAACCAATAGGATCATTTATTAATAATAAAATTATTATGCAAGTACAAAATCAGTTGGACTCTCTATATATATAAAATCAGTTGGACCAAATAAAATTTTTTAGAGGATTAATTGTGAAGAAAAAAAGAAAAAAAAAAAGACTCGAGGTATGTTTAATCTATAATTTTAACAATATTTTTTTGGTCTGTGTAAAATTATAAACTTTCGTAAATATCTATCTTTATTGTTTTAAGTGATTTTTAAGGATGACTTTGTACTATCACATGCCAAAAGAAAGTGGTATTAGCACATGCCAAAAGAAAGTGCCTGATACCACTTGACAAAAGTCTGAATTTGGCCCCACAATATCTAAAAAAATGAAGGAAAAATTAGAAAAATAATAGTTTCGAACCAGAGTAAAAGCTAGTAAACTTAACCTGTTACTATTTAAAGTTGCCTCTAACAGCAGTAGATGATACCACTTCAATACCACTTCATCTGAGTTTGGTTCAGCTTTCATGAAGAGGAAGACTACAACTGTAGTAACCGCTTAAGGGCAATACTGGATTTTCTCTGTTTTTATTTTATTTTTTTTATTTTACTTTTGACTTGATCTTCTTTATTTTCTAATTCTTTTTTAATTAAATCTTGTTTATTTTGTTGATACCACTTCTCTCTCTGATTTGATTTTTGTAATTAAATTCAGTTACTGAATTAATGGTATATAACATTATACTATTCATTCTCTTTTGTTAAATGCTTCCAATCTTTTTTCCCCCCCTTTTTTTTTCATTGTTGGAAACTATGCTTTCAATCTAATTATTAATTTAATGGTGGTATCTTTTATTAATTAAGTATAATGTATACATGCATATATCTATATTTATATACTTGTCTGTTTGTTAGTTTAAGTTGTCTGGTGTATTACCTCAAAAACAAAAAAATTGTTTTGGTGTATACATTATGTATGATTATGTAAAACATATTAAATCAAATCAATAAAACAAATTAATTAAAAAAGGCAACTGAACTTTTAGAACCGACACATCTTGTTTCATTTTCTTATTCACCGTCGTTTTATTCACAAGGATGTCGTATATATATTTTCATCTTTTCCTTTTTTACTGCTGCATTGGCAACTTTTCCTATTGGAGAAAAAGAGAGGAAACACAAAAAGAGGTAATTATTAAAAAAAAAGTCGACTTCAATGTCTTTATTGAAATTATAGCAACAAAGAAACTGACTTCAAAACTAATAATGCTAATGGCTTCTCACGAGACAGATCAAATGAAACATAAGTCTCTATTTTTGACACTAATCAATAAATGACATGTTATTTCCCCATCTTTGACACTATTCAATAAATGCCATATTGCTTAGATTGGCAAGAAATTTGGCACCGAAAATAATGACCACATTATAAAAACAATATAAAAGAGAATCCTACTAACGCAGAATAAATTATAGATATAAAAGAAAGAACGAGGCCAAGGGGTCGAGTTGAGCCCTGTAGCTCTAACTGACAAAAAATTCCTGAAGAATAACAACCAATTAAAATTGGATTTGTAAAGAAAAATTAAGCAGAAAACCAGACATAAGTAACTTGAAATATGTTTATTTGAGCCAAAAATGTAAAACAAGATAATGATATGAATAACATCAGGAATTCAGAACAAGTATTCGAAAACACAACAAGTATGCCGTATATTAATTTATTTGAGACAAGTATGGAGAAAGGAATAATGGTACTGTTGATTCAAGTTCACACATGTACTTTGATGTTCAGCAACTGTTAGTATATATGAATATGCGAAAAGATAATAATGCAGCATGTAAAATAGGATATGCATGTAAAGAGATCAAATGACACCTCATACTAAGAGAAAATTATGAGAAATTACCAAACAATGTGATAAAATGAGAGTCTACAATCAATTGAAAACAAGCTGCAGACATCTTAGTAGAGAGCACAATCAGACATGCAAAGTCTCTCTAATATGGAAAGCCTATAAACAATTTTAGCTCAATTCCATTAAAAAAGTGGGATGCATTATACATAAGTCATGCTATCGGGGGGGGAATCTCATGTCATTTGTGAGCCCTGCAGTTCTATAACTCTACTATAACTCCACCCGTTTCAAAACAAAGGTTCCACAACTCTAGAGGACCTTGTGTAAACAAATGTAAGAAAACCAAATTCTGGGGTGTATATACAAATGCATAGATTTGTATTTATATGATAATTAATGGGTTTGGTTATATTCTTCTAGATCTTGAATGCTGCCTCAAAGAAGTATACGGTATTTTTTCTAGCCTCCTGAGAGAAAGCCGATGGCAACGGACTCTAGAATAGGATTCTGAGAAGTTGATCTAAAATGAAACAGAGTTTCATTGAGGCTCAAGTCTAAATCTGTGGACAAATTATATGAAAAGAATAGCTTTAACATATGGTGATGATCATGTACATGAGGATGAACCTGGCTACGTTCTCTGTATTCATCAAATGTAATGCAAAAGCATGTGAAAATAACTTAATTTCATAAAACCTATAAGAAGAACAAATGTGTGAGGAAAAAGAGGAATGCATTAATCGAAAATGCAATCTTCTTTCTGGCTAGCCCTTACTCTTCTGTTGTTTGCCTTTTTTATATATCAAAACGAAAATAAAAGCCAATAAGACATAAATGGTAAAATTCATCAGCAGCTGTTGCAGCTTTAAGGCAGATATAACTCACGCATATATGTAAATCTATGTATATATATATCTAGATTGTACAAGTCTTGTAGATGTCGATTTCTACCATTGACTTTGTTAAGTAGCAATGATCACGGCAAAACTGGGCACCACTGTGATACTTGCCAAAGTCAGTTGAATTGATCACCAACGTTAATTATCCTCTCTATAAGAAATAGAGTGGAAGAGCCACTCTTAAACTACTTTTCTATATCACTGTTTAATATGTAGATTCTATTATTATTTTCTTTTAAAAAGTTGGGCTTAACTAAAGACCACCACTTACTACAAATTTAAAGGAAAATAACACACACACTAGCAAGGCTTGAACCCCTGATCCCACCAAATTCACACATACATCCCTTAAATCTTAGACTAACTGAGTTAGCTCCAGTTAGCTACGTAGACTCTACTATGCATATTAAGTAGTAAGATTAGAGTGTGGAAAAAATGCTAAGTACTAATATTTCTCATAGATAATCATATTTAGGAAAGTAAGACATGGCATGATACCAAAATACTGTAATTAAATTTTAGCAATTACCTGATTTCGATTGATACCGCACGGATTTGATTGATATGAATAATACTTTCCTTCTTAGAACAATTATAACCCTTGACTGATCATATTTAATTAAGCAATTAGTCAAAATTTTGGATGAATGATATTTGATTAACCAATTAAATTGATTAAAATTCTATAATATTAGATTGAGGTGTGGTCGGTCATAGGCTGTCTAGGATAGGTGGAAACATTCCCTCTTAGTAATGGTACATGTCATGGTAACTACATTCATGGTACCTGAAAGTATGGGATCATACATTATTCCATTTACGTATATACACTCAATTGGCGGAGTCTATATATATATATATATATATATATAAAGCTCCATGTCTTTTTTTTTTTTCCTAAAAAAATTATAAAACAATGAGGTTATGTGCTACAATAGTACAATGTAGGAGTTTATAGAAATTTACATGTATAAAGCAAATAACCTAATGGCCAAATAAGGTGATTTCTCTCTTCGCAGGGAAAAAAAAGATTCCATATTTGATCAAGAGTTAAATTACAATCTAATGGATGAGTGTTTGACTACAATCAACCGAAGTAATCGGCACACCCAAAAAAAAAAAAAAAAAAAAAAAAAAAAAAAAGGAAACTTCTTTAACTTAGCCCTTAAGTGTAGCTTGAAATTTCCGCTCACTTAAAAAAAAAAAAAAAGAAAAGAAAAAACGGCGCATAGGAACTCACTTATTGGCTTTATAGTCCGAATATGTGATTTTTTTGGCCGAGATCGGGCAATTGATTAAAAAATAAAAATAAAATTAAAATTAGGAAAGGAATGAGCAAAACCTCTCTCTGTATATATATATGTTACGCTTCTTATATATGCTTCTCTCCCACCCAACCTCAATATTTGCCTCTCGTTCAGTTTTATTTCTCTCTCTTACTCTAAGGCTGAAGACATGGATTTCTGCATGAGCGTCGCAACGCAATTGATTCTTGATCAGCTTAAGAATGGCCGTTCTGAAAACGTTTTGATGTCTCCTCTGTCGATAAACATGATGCTGAACATGGTGGCTTCCGGGTCCGGAGGAAAAACATTAAAGCAGTTCAAGGAGTTTCTTGGCTCCGAAGGCATCCATGACTTAAACGACAAGTCGTCTATTATGATGTCTCTTCTTGCCTCTGAGACTCCAGCCGAACTTCCGCCAAAGCCAGCTGGAATGCCTATGGCCACGTTCGATAGCGGACCTTCTTCATGGGAACTCCCTGCAGAGAAGAAACGACAACCACCCCTTTTTTCTTTGGCAAACTCCTTATGGGTTGACAATGGCTTCCCATTGATACATTCTTTCAAAGAGATCACTGAAAGCATCTACAAAGCCCAAGTAAAAAATGTCGACTTTCGTATTCAGGTAATTAAAACTCTTTTTTTTATTAAAAAAAAAAGGGGTTCGTGGCACTAAAAGTCTTTGAAGGTTCTTCACAATTTGGACCCTTGAAAATTAAAGTACTGTCAAAAATTTTTATGAATTAAAAATTTAGTTTTTAAATTACTCGCTTGTCTTTATGATCGGTCTAGCAAGTTCATATTAAAAAAATGGAAGAAAAAAGTGAAAAAAAAAAAAAAATTGCCATGGACACCCCAAATTTTATTAAGGCACCTATAGGATAATAAAGAAAGACCAAACTAGCTAGCAGAGATGTGCCAATTGAGGGCTTAATTGATTTAGAATTTTTGAGAGTATTTGTGAGTGTAAAAGAGAAAAAAAGTTTTGAATCTTAGTTAAATCAGTTTATGTATTAATTTTAAAATAATTTTAAAAAAAATAAAAAGCTAGGCATACAAGCACCCTATTTCACAGAAGCAACCTACACCCCTCTAATTGCGAAAATTTTCTGATCTATATATTATTACAAAAATTATGTCTCCTGTGGTGCATCTTTATTAATTATATAGGGTAATTTAATCTTTTTATCGAGGATTAAAGAAATAAACAGTTTTTCAATTACGTGTTAAAAGTAATTAATTTGTTGTTTTCTTTCTCTTTTTTTTTTTTTTTTTTTTCATGTTTGGTCTCTAACAATCACTGATCGTTTAGTTTGTTGTTTTCTTTCTCTTTTTGTTTATTGGTCTAACAATCAACGAATTTTTTTCTTATATATATATACATACACACACACAGGCAGAGCAAATTAGAAAAGATGTAAACTCATGGGTAGAGAATGAGACAAAAGGGCTCATTCAAGACCTCTTGTCATCGGATGTAGAATTGAAACCACCACTTTGTCTTGCAAATGCATTATATTTCAAAGGAGCTTGGGAACATACCTTTGATGCCTCGATGACGTTTGATGAAACTTTTCACCTTCTTGACGGAGGAATCATCGAAGTACCTTTCATGACTTGTGCATATGAGTACCGTTCCTATGCATCATTTGATGATTATAAGGTTCTCAAACTCCTTTACCATAGTGGTCAATGCACTAACAAGCAATTCTCGATGTACTTCTTTCTCCCTCATAGAATAAATGGACTACAAGATATGATGGAAAAATTCAATTCCGATAGAACAATGCTAGAACGTCCCGATCATCTCCATCTTGAGCAAGTCTTTCTGTCCCAAGTGTGGATTCCGAAGCTTGAATTCTCATTTTCTTTTGATGCTAAAACATTAATTGAAGATAAAGGACTAACATCACCTTTCGGTCCCGGTGCTGATTTCACAAACATGGTTAATGATGCCAATGTTTTTATCCATTCCATGCTTCACAAGTCTTGCATTGAAGTCAACGAAGAAGGGACAGAGGCTGCTGCGGTCACCTTTGATGATATGAGTGAAGAAGCTGCTCCTGATGATGAAGATCCAGATTCGCCTTGTCCTCTGCCTTGTTTTGTGGCCGACCATCCATTCATGTTCATGATCGTTGAAGAGTTCTCAAAGTTTGTTATTTTTACTGGGGTAGTACTCAATCCAAATGAGAAAAATAAGTAATAACCCTCTAGTTGGTAGCTAGTCTCGAATTGTTGCCTTAATTTTTCTTTTTTGATTTAAATTTTTTCCCCCTCATTGCAATTGCTAGTTTGTTTTTCTTTTGTTAAGAGTGCTTGAATTTTAGACTATATATGGATAGCGTTTTGTGTATCTGCATTTGCTAGTTTGTTTATGTTTTAATCTTTGGTGAGCATAGAGAATGATTTGATTTTCCAAGCTTAGACAAGCTCAGATCATTCTGATTTTATCTTAGTACAAGAACAAATCTGAAATTCATTAGTACAGCGTCAAGATCGATCTCCTTTAGTAAACTATCCCATTATGCATGGCTCGAAATATTGATTAGACTTCAATTAATTGTTATTGAGTTTTCTTAGTAAATGAGCATCTTCCAATACGAATCCTGCTTTTCGCAGTTCGAAAGGTAGTATATCTCTTCCTCTATGCAAAATTAAATTTGAAGAAAATTTTCAATTGAAAAATTTATAATACTCAAAGACTCAGAGATTGTCTTAATTACTTAAATCCAATTTTTACACAACTATTTCTTCTCCGTCGTCAAGTTAATTTGTAAGGGTCAAGACTCAAAAGAATTAAGTTCACTAGCATGAAGTATCCTTTCAAACTTAGAACCAACGAAACTTTACCTTGACAACTGAGTATCCTTTGTAAGAAACATTGAAGTACGACAAATAATTTCTTTCCTACTTTAAAAAATCTATATTACGATGTTGCTAATTTTATGGGATTACGAGTTTCAAAATATAAACTATTATAAATTAATGAAACTAATAAAGTACAATAAAATAAAGGGTTAATATTACAACTAGAGTCTCCAACCTTTCTCTCATGTATTAATTAAGTTTCTTTTTATTTTTTCAGCTTTTATATCCCTAGACTTTTCATATTGTCTCAATTAAATCCTTTTTAGTTATTTCCGTCCAATTCTAGAGTTAAACCTCACGTGATGAGCACATGCTACATTTAGCAAGGGTATACAATGAAAATAAAGGAGAAAGATCACTAATGTGCAACTATTAGCATGTGAAGGAATTAGCAAATAAACTGATCAAAGAATTAATAGCAGAAATTTCTTTTCTTAATGTATAAAATAATTGTTTTTCTTCTTAATTTTGGAAACCCTAATTTAACTTGAGCCATCATTCATTAGTCAGAGAAAGAAATGGCGTCAAAGTATTTCATACCCAACCGTGAATCGCAAGCTGATCAAGAACATCGTTCTGCCCTATGGTCTCCAACACCGCTTTCGGAATTATAAAACAAAGAGGACGTACATGTGCTTATAATTGCAATCAATCTAAAGGATATAAGTGTTAATGACTTGAATCAAATATATCAAATGAAGTAATCGGCCAACCAAAGAAAAAAGGAAACTTCGTTTTCTTAGCCCTCAAGTACAGCTCGAAATTTTCGGTTCTCTAAAAATAAATAAATAAATGAGCTAGAAACACACGTATTGGATGAGACGTTCGAATTTGCCATTCTTTGTCGATCAAAGTTTATCACCCTCCAATAGCCATGCATGTCATAAAAAAAAAGGTAAAAAAAATAATAAAATAAAAATTAGGAAAAGAGTGAACTTATTTTGCAAGAAGGATTTGGGAAAGGTCCGAGCTAAATCTATAGGCGTATATATAAGGAGAGTTTTTAATACAGATTTTTATTTTTATTCCGTTGATAGATGTTTTGTCTCATTTGAAAATGACAACAATATATATATATTATGCTTCTTATAAGCTGATTTCTCTCCCACTCAACCTCAGTGCCTCTTGCTAGATCTGTTCTATTTCTCTCTGTTAGTTTAAGCTGAAGACATGGATTTTTGCGTGAGCATCGCAACGCAATTGATTCTTGACCAGGTTAAGAATGGCAGTTCTGAAAACATTTTGACGTCTCCCATGTCGATCAACATGATGCTGAACATGGTGGCTTCTGGATCCGGAGGAAAAACATTAGAGCAGTTCAAGGAGTTTCTTGGCTCCGAAGGCATCAATGACTTCAACGACAAGTCGTCTATTATGATGTCTCTCCTTGCCTCTGAGACTGCAGCCGCCTCATCTTCCGATGAAACTGAAACCACAAAGCCAATGCCGAAGGCCATGTTTGATGGAGCACCGCAAAATCCGATGCCTTGGGAATCGCCTTATTCTTCATTAAGGGAACTCCCCAGGAAGAAACGACAACGACGACCGCCTCTTTTTTCTTTGGCAAAGGCCTTATGGGTTGATAATGGCTTCCCATTGATACCTTCTTTCAAAGAGATCACCGAAAGCATCTACAAAGCCCAAGTCAAAAATGTTGACTTTCGTACTCAGGTAATTAAACTCCTTTTTTTTTCTTTCTTTTACTTTTTTTTTTTTTTTTGTAGTAACATTTGTTTTTCAGATTTCAGTCGTCTATAGTACTCTATATACACACATGCACAAGTATATCACAGTATGTATATAGTTTCTGCTAATGCAATGCAAGTCTATCAAAGCACGTGGATTTAAATATTGTATATATTAATTGGTTCAACAATCACACGCATACGGGTTAAGCAATAATAGACTTTTATACATCTCCGATTTTATTTCTTGATATTGTATTTGTTTTGTCGTTAATATTTATATGGAATGGATTAGTTAGCAAAAATTATGTCTTCTCTGTGATTTCTCTGCTTCTTTAATTATATAGGGTGCTTAAATCTTTTTACCTTGGATTAAAAGAAGAAAAAAGGTGTTTTGAATTATATGTTAAATATTGATAGTATGCACGTGTTTCATACTCAAAAACAAATATTTGTTGTTTGTTTCTCTTCTTGCTCATATGGTCCAACAATCTAGTATCGGTTATATACAGGCAGAGCAAGTTAAAAAAGATGTGAACTCATGGGTAGAAAATGAGACAAAGGGGCTCATTCAAGGCCTCTTGTCACCAGATGTAGAATTGGAACCACCACTTTGTCTTGCAAACGCATTATATTTCAAAGGAGCTTGGGAACACACCTTTGATATCTCCATGAATCTTGATAAAAAATTTTACCTACTAAACGGAGAAACCATCGAAGTATCTTTCATGACTTTTGCATATGAGTGCCGTTCGTATGCATCATTTGATGATTATAAGGTTCTCAAACTCCCTTATCAGAGTGGTCCTCAATGCACTAACAAGCAATTCTCCATGTACTTTTTTCTCCCCCATAGAAGATTTGGGTTACAAGATATGATGGAAAAGTTCAATTCCGATAGAACTATCCTAGAACCAAAGCATCTTCATCTTGACGAAGTCAGACTCTCCAAAGTGTGGATTCCGAAGCTAAAATTCTCATACTCCGTTGATGCTATACAGTTAATTGAGGATAAAGGATTAACTCGGCCGTTCGATCCGATGGAAGCTGATTTCACAAACATGAGTAATGGTTCCAATGTTTTTATCAGTCGCATTCTTCACAAGTCACATATTGAAGTCAATGCAGAGGGGACAGAGGCTGCTGCGGTCACCTTTGTTGAGGAATCGGATCTATTTGGTTCAGCTCTAGACTGGTCACCGCCTCCTCCTCTTCCTAGTTTTGTGGCTGACCATCCGTTCATGTTCATGGTCGTTGAAGAGTTCTCGAAGCTTGTTGTTTTTAGTGGAGCAGTACTTAATCCTAATGAGTAATTTACCCTCCATCTCCTCGGTAGCTAGTCGAATTTTCAACTCGGTTTTCTTTTATTTCTCGTTGCAATTTGCGAGTTTGTTTATCTTTTGTTAAGGTGTATTTCTTTCCAAGTCAGAAACTCGGATGTGTTTGTTTGTCTGAATTTGCTAGTTAAGTTGTTTATCTTTTAATCTTCACTTCAGTGCTTGCGGATTCAATTATCAGCCTGATATTCTGTGTATATATATATATATATGTGATTTTTGGTATACTGTACCATCTCAAAAAGTACAAATCTAGATTTCATAAGTACCATTTCACGATTTCCAATTTCATGGCTTGAAATATCGGGTAGCTTCAAGTAATTGGCTTTTGAATTTTCAGAGTAAGAAATCAGCATCTTCTAATATTTTCAAAAGTTAGAATATCTTGTACTACATGAAAATATCAATTTCAAGAAAATTGTCAATTGACATCTTATGTAGGGCCGTCATCTTGTACTACATGAAGATATCAATTTCGAATTATATTTAAAAAGAAAATTATAATTCGAAAGACTCCGAATTTGTTTTAAATCTACCATACTTATGTAGGCCAGTCA
Source organism: Trema orientale (assembly GCA_002914845.1). NCBI lineage: Eukaryota > Viridiplantae > Streptophyta > Magnoliopsida > Rosales > Cannabaceae > Trema > Trema orientale. The sequence continues at coordinate 1,847,468 of JXTC01000008.1, forward strand.
CTACATACTGCCAAATTTCTCCAGGACTCTTTTCTTCTTTGTATAGGGTCAAAAGAATTAAGTTCACCAGAATGAAGTATCCTTTGCACGTTTGGACGGATGATACTTCACCTTGACAACTAAGTATTCTTGCAATTACTTAAAAAAAAAAAGAAAAAAAATTATTCCAAAAATATTTTGGAAACTGCTAAAGGAAGAAAAGAATATTTTTATGATTTGAGAGGAGGAATACACTATTTCGATCTTCTGCAGAGGAGAACACAAATCAACCTAGATACTAACTTCATATGTCCTACTCAAAATTAATCTCCCATGTGCACAAATTTGCGAGTATCCCACATTATAGCCTGTATAATGAGGCTTTCCTCCCAGTATGCCATTTTCCAACAGTCTCCCACACCAAAAACAATTGTTTTTAGTAAGGAGGTTTCTCCTCCTTATTAATACACCAAAAACAGATAGCATAGCAATTAGCTTACTGTTCATTTAGCTATTGTATCATAGGAGACACGCTTATTAACCACACTTAACCATATAAGCGCCGAAGGTGGGAGAGTGAATCATTTTAACTATAAGTACTTTAACCGTAAGCACCGAAGGTGAGAGAGTGAATTTATTTTAAGGAAACTAAGTCGAACAAATCATTTTAACTATAAGTACTTTAACCGTAAGCACCGAAGATAAGAGAGTGAATTTATTTTAAGGAAACTAAGTGGAACACGGGCTTGTTTGTTCTTTATTTTTGTCAATTTTCATATTTTGTTCTTAAAAATAGTTGTGTTTTAATCTTATTGTCTTATAAATTTCATTTAAGATTACGCTGTATAGTTTGAATATGTTTTGACTATATGTATTCTTCCTAATTTGATTTCTGTTTCTTTATCTTTTCTATATATATATATATATGTATTGCTTCATATAAATTTGGGATTTTTACATAAATACATGCCCATAGTCTAAAAATTTGAAAAATGGGAAAATAACGCTCCGTATGACTTTTTAAAAATAATTCCAAAAATATGATATTACTAATATAATTATTTTTCCATTCGACATTTAGTGGCATTTTCCTAAATATTTTAGTTATTAGAAACCGGGAAACCAATTTAAATATGCAAACCAAGAAACCAAATTATTTACTAGAAACTAGTTTAATTTCTAGTAACTAATAATAAGATCTCAAAAAAAAAAAAGAAAAATTTGATTACAGAAGACCAGAAAACAAAGGTTATTGGAAATTAAAGAAAAATATAACTTGAAACTAATTTAGATTGTTGAAATTCAAAAACTAATTTGGTTATCAGAAATCAATTTGGTTTCTTGATTTCAAGTAATTAAATTGGTTTCTTGGGTTCTAGTAATAAAATATTTAGAAAAATGCTACTAAATATTGTAAGGAAAAATAATTATTTTGGGAATGTCATATTTTTGATATTATTTTCGAAGACTTAGATAAAAATGCCCAAATTCCTTGGAAAATCCCAGATGGGCTAAAGTTTTTGAGAAATTTAAGATTTATTTAGAAAATAACATATTGAAAAATATTTAGACAAGCACCATTTTTTTTAAAAAAAATTGGCACTTTTAAAAATACTCGAGGTAACCAATCAAATTATTGAAAAATATAACTTGAAATTAATTTAGATTGTTGGAAATCAAAAACTAATTTGGTTACCAGAAACCAGTTTGGTTTCTTGATTTCAAGTAATTAAATTGGTTGCTTGGGTTCTAATAATAAAATATTTAGAAAAATACTACTAAATGTCGTACGGAAAAATAATTATTTTGGGAATATTATATTTTTGATATTATTTTAAAAAACTTAGATAAAAAGGCCCAAATTCCTTTGAAAATCCCAGATGGGCTAAAGTTTTTGAGAAATTTAAGATTTATTTAGAAAATAATATTATTTAATAATAGTTAGACGAGTACCATTTTTTAAAAAAAAAAAATTGGCACTTTTTAAAAGTACTCGAGGTAACCAATCAAGTTACTTGGAGTAATCAAGAGTTATGTGAGGTAGCTAGTCTAATTACCCTAAGTAATTCATCAATTGAGAAAAAGAGATATTTTCATAAATATTTTAAAAGTGATATTTTTCTAAATAATTTCAGGATTTTTCAAAAGATTTAAAAAGTCGGGATTTTTCAATTAGCTTAAAACTATCAATAAAAAAACCAAATTTCTGCTATATATTTTGGCGAATAATCTGTCACTTTTCATGGACCAAAAATATTTAGATTAACACCTCTAACATACATGTTCTTTTATTAAATTTATTGAAGCTCTATTTTTTTTATAATTGCTATTTTAATTATGAATTCATATTGAAAAATGATTTTAATTGTTTGAATTAACAGATAAAAAAAATGGCAAAAGTTCATTGATTTAATTTTCTGTATTTCTCCTTGTGTCATTACAATTATTATCTATCCAAGCAGTGCCATGTATAGATGAGGAAGTTGCAGTATAATTTATAACTTCAAATATAAATACGATAAAATCATCTAGAGATGTCAAATAAGCCAGACCACCCATTAAGCACGAGGTGACCTGGTCGTGCCAAGCACGACACGAGGTGTTAGGTCATACTGGGCTCATATTTTTAGGTACTATTGGTTGGCACAATATGGCATGACATGATGTTGGGGATGAGCATGACACGAGCATGGTGCTATGGTCTGAGAGTTTGAATGTGAAAGTTGACCATGCAGCACTGAGACTTTCTAAGTCCCAAACAATCTTCCTACTATCTATATACCTTGGGTCACTTTTTCGCGACTTTATACATATTCCAAACCTCACACTCATAAGAATGACTCCTGCTGAGTCTTGCTCACAGGTAACTATGGTGACTTCTATATGTCACGGCCTCTGCCGAGATGCTTAATCTGTTTATAGGTTCCCAACGTGCCATCGAGATTCATACTACATGCTTGCTCGTCCAAGGGTTACTTTTTTTTTCATAGAGACTAGACTATCATTACAATAATGTAATATGTGTTTTTATAGTTTTATGCATATATTTTTATTACGGATATTTAAGCATTCTATTTCAGTTTATAAAAATGTCTCAACCAAAATAAGTAGACTGGCCAAAATAATGTAGATTGGAAAAGAAAACTTTTCATTGTCCTAACATCTGAAGATTAGAAATATGTCCTAATAATATCTTATCCTAAAGCACCAAGAAAAGGTGCAACAAGCAAAAGGAAATAGCAAAAGGTTAACGAAATGACCAAATGCTATAAAATGGTTTCTATCTCTAATGCCTTATAATCTAAACATCAAGACATGATCACTACTGCAAAGATCATAAAAAAACTTAAGCAAATGTTTATTAGAGGCACTCACCATACAAGACAAGCTGTTATGCATTCCATCATGTTTGCTGAGATTGAAAAAAAAAAAAAAAAAGAACGAGAGTTCAGGACCATATACTTCATTTTATGGATCTCTTGAACGAGGCTAAGGTGCAAGGAGCAAAGATAGATGAGGAAACTCAATTTGACATGCTCTTGGAAACTTTGCCAGAACAATTCAATTAGTTCAAGTTGAACCATAATATAAATAAGATGATGATCACTATGATTGAATTGATGAATGAACTCCATTCTGCTGAGGAAATTTGTATTAAGACTAGATCATTGAATCTCACAGAATTAAAATCCAAGACGAAATTCAATGTGACCAAGAATAAGAAGAAGAACAAGAAAAAGGCAAAAGGTAGGAAGAAGAAGTCGTCTAAGAAAGATGGCAAATCCGAAGGAAAATGCTTCAAATATTGGGAAAAATACCACTAGAAAAAAGATTCCCCTAAGCTGAATAAACAAGGTATAGGTGAGACTTTTGTTGTTGAAGCATGTTTAGTTCACAGTTCTATCAATACAAGGGTAGTAGACTCAGGCGCAACTAATCATATTTGTAATTTCTTGTGTTAGTTTCAAGAAAACATAATGCCCAGTGATGGAGCCTTCAGACTAAGATTAGGCTAGATGGTGTCAGCAGTAGCTATAGAGACAATAGTTTTAAATTTTAAGAATAAAACTTTACATTTAATTAATTGACTTTATGTTTCAGATTCCAGAGGAATTTAGTTTTAGTTGCTTGGTTAGTTAAACAAGGTATACTGTTGGTTTAATTCTTCTGTTTTTATTTCAAGAAATAAAGCTAAAGTTTGTTCTAGCACATTGATATATGGCTTATCTTATTTAAGTCCTAATTCTAAAAAACTGCATGACAATTTTAATGTTGAACACCGGCACAGATCAAAGAAAAGAAAAATTTCTTCTTCAGTAAATCAAGTATAGTTGTGGCACTTTAGACTTGGTCACATCAACCAGACAAAAATACAAAAATTGATCAAAGATGGACTCTTATGTCTATTAGATTTTGAATCAATGCCACTTTGTAAATCTTATTTAGAAGGTAAAATAACCAAAAGACAGTTCAAATCTAAAGATAAGCGTGCTACAGCATAATCAGAATTGGTCCATACAGACGTATGTGGTCCAATTAATGTGCAAGCTAGAGGTGGCTATAAGTATTTCATAACCTTCACTAGTGATTACTCTAGATACGGCTATATATACCTAATGTGTCACAATTCTGAATGTTTTGAGAAATTTAAGGATTCAAGGCAGAAACAGAAAAGTAATTAAGTAGACCTTTGAAGAAACTTCGATCTGATAGAGCTCGCGAATATCTTTTAGGAGAGTTTGAACAGTACTTGACTAATAATGGGATTATATCCCATCAAACTGCATCAGGCACTCCTTAGCAAAATAGTATAGAAGAAAAAAGAAATAGGATTCTCTTGGACAGGATGAGGTCCATAATGAGTTATTCAACACTACCTAATTCATTTTTGGGTTATGCTCTGCAAACTGCAATGTATCTTTTAAACATAGCACCTTTTAAATCTGTTCAAAAAACACCCAAAGAATTATAGACAGAGCGAAAGCCCAGATTGAACCATATTAGCATATCAAGGTGTTCGACATATGTGCTAAAGGTAAAAACAGATAAACTGGAGCCTTGTTCAGAAGTTGCATTTTAATGGGATATCCGGAAGGAATGAAATAAGGCATACTCTATAGTTCTCAAGACAAAAAAGTCATTGTTAGCATCAATGTTACTTTCTTAGATGAGAACTATATAAATAACTACAAACTAAATAGCAAGGTTATACTTGAAGAACTCTCTAGTGAAATTGTGACTCCTTAAGTAGTGCCCACTATAGAGCAAGAAGAAGATAACAATCACAGTAATGAAGAGAGTGAGCATGTACATAAAGAAACAGAAGAGCTGTGTCGTAAATGGGAGGGTAATATGTTTACCTGCAAGGTACATGAGTATCACATGTATTCGACGGAGAGATAAAAGTCACCAAAATAGCAACAGCTGATAATATAGCTGATCCTTTCACTAAGGCTATTATTGGAATAGCTTTTAGCCATGATTTAGAAACAATAGGGATTAAAGAGATACCCCAACTACTTTGAGCACTAGTAAGAGATTATTGGAATTAGTGGGAAAGGCTCATAAAAGTAGTTATTTCTATGTAAACATTTTCATATTACTAAAATAAAGTATTATTCATTTAATTACTTGTGCATAATGTTATTTATATAAAGGTCCATTTGTTTTTTCATATAAACCTCGACAGAGTGAGGAAAATTTTTTTAAAAAGAGAACGAAAGAGTAGTACAAACTAGTCAAAGGGAGGGGCATTAACTTGACCTCTCAAAGAGAAAACTAAGTAACATCAACAAAACCTATAACTAGGTCTTGCAATTCAATCATCGTAAACAAAAAAAAGAAATAAATGATGGAGCTGACCACCACCAAGTAGGACAAACAAAGAAGGGCACTCGAGAGGCTAAAAGTTCTTGCAATACAATCATTGTAAACAAATAAAGGTCCATTTAATTGTGTAAATATGTATCTTTGTGATTACAATATAAATTCATAGAAGATACGGGTGCAAGTTAGTTACAATTAATTAATAATGGTTTGTAGCGATATAAATAAGGTTGGACGCTTTATTTATGCTGTAGCAGACTTTGAAAAAGTTTGACTTGTCTTAATCAACTTAAGTCAACTGGTGTAATGGAACTTACACCGAATTGGATCATAAATGAAATTTTATGGACAATATCAATGGAAAAAAAATTTCATATGTAGTAATTATCTTTACTCTTAATCTTGAGTTAGCTATGATTATATATTCTAAAGTATGATTTTATTTGAATTATGAATAAGTGAGATTAATTCAAGTCAATACTCTGTTGTTTGATAAAATATATTTATTGAATTACATAATTACAATAAGTAATATAGAATTTGGTGCTTGATCATAAGCCTTAGACCTAAGCATGTCAACATTGATTCAATTAATAAGATATTGACTGATGATTATTAGAGAAATCAATAAGTACAAAGGAACATATGATTATGTTTTTATGATACTATACAAATGAGTAATTAGTAAAGAATTATTGTGGCATGGAATGTTACTTCAAAAAATAGTCATGAATAGTTGGAATGCAATTTTAGTCCTTTAGTAGAATAGATTTGAAATTAAATAATTAACAGGTACGTTTAAATATTTAGGAGCCAACTGTACATGTCCTATAAGATCCACGAGCTAGCTTGTGTCAATGGTTATATTATTATTGGACTGGACCAATTTGAGCAAAAATTGGAGAAATTAAGTTGAATTGCAGAGGAAACAACAAGCTTGGCCCAGTCACTGGGCCTGGGCGTATACCACAATGGGAGTGGGTAGAGGTGTATGAAAAAACTGATTTACTGAAGCCGATCGAAAAACCGACCGTAAAAAAAACCGAATTCTCGGTGCCACGTTAGCACCGAATGTTTTGGTCGGTTTCAGTTTTGGTTTTTTTTTTTATAATTGCGGTCAGTTTCGGTTTTAGAAATATAAGTTTCGGTTAAAATAAAACCGATCGATAATGTATATTACATTAAGATATTTTAAATATATAAGAGTAATTAGCACAATGGTTGACAACTCCTAAAATTTACTTGCCTCCAAAGTTTAAATCTCAATACCCTTACCTCACCTGTTTTTTGAAAATGTTATTTTTGGTTTTTGAAAAAATACATGTTTTTTAAAAACGTTATTTTTGGTTTCTGAAAAAAATGACGTTAGTGAGATTCGAACCCTGCAAGCATTAACCGAGTGCACTTAAGACAAAGGCGCAAAAACCATTAAGCTACTTATTTAATATGTTGCATATAAAGTATCGATTATATTTATTATTTAATAAACATCGAAACCGACCAAAAACTGAAAATTCGGTCGGTGTTTCTTTTTCTGACGGTCAGTTTCGATTTTCAATATACTAAAACTGAGAAGTTCAGTTTGTTGGGAATTTTGGCGAAAACCAACCGAAACCGACCGACTTTCAGCCCTAGGAGTAGGAGACTTGTCTTAGTTTTGATAATTTCTAGATAAATTGACAAGTATGAACACAAAAAGTTTCATTCTTTAAAATATGCCAGTTTCCAGATTAAGAATAATAGAGATTCCTACTATTGATTTGGTTTAATAAACCTATATATAATTAGGTAGTCATTCTGTTTATGGTTAATTGGATATTAACAAATCAGGAAAAACTAACAAAGTAATATTTTACTGATAACTAAATAGAAAAGGTAATAGAGGATAGTTGGATATTACAAAAGTTCAAATAGGGTAACAGGATTTTTTGAAAAAGGAAAATCCCATCATTGGCCAAATTTGGCCAATGGAGTTAGAGGCCACTGATATACTCAATTTATATCTATATGATAGTGACTTTTCCATGATATTTTGTGAATTTTTAAGTTATTCTAAGCTAAATTGCTTTGTTTTTGTGTTCCTAAGTGTTTTGGAGGTAATGGAGTGAAAAGGAGTTGAATTGGAGCTAAAACATGCTAAAAATCAAAGTGTTGAGCTGAAACTAGTTGAAATCCAGAAAACATGCTTAAAAATAGCCATTTTTCCTTAAATCTGTAAAAGCGGCATTTTTATAAATTAGAGGCCGGGGAACTGAATTTGTGTGTTGTGCCACCATGCTGTTGTCTCAGAAAAAAATAATAACACCAGAGACAAAGGGCAGTGGCACCATACTTTGTGAGTTGCGGCACTAGAGGCAGGATTTCCACTGACTTAAGCTATTTTGATGGCTCACAACTCTTAATTCGAGTAGGACTTAATCTAGATGTCTCCAAACTTAATTTCCTATAAATAGGAGCCTTTAACTTTGATGGGAATCAGCCATTCATACTTAGGACCCATAAAAACATATTAAAAACTTAGAGAGAGAGGTGGAGAGCTTGGAAGCTACTGTAGCGTTCTTCTTCTTTTTCCTTTTAGTTTTTCTTTGTTTTTATTATTCTGGCATGATATTCTTTTCATTCATTCTTGTATATATACTAAGATAGGCCCTAAATTAGGTTAAGGGTGATTTCAAAACCCAAACATAATTGATGTTTGATTTTTCTGATTCTATATATCATATCAAGTATTTACTATAAAGTTGTTTATGTTCTTCTATATTGAATCATTTTTATCTTTTGTTTGAGATTGCCACTTAGATGATTGATAATAAAATATACTACTAGGATTTGAGTTAGGCGTATGTTATATTTGAATCCATAGGTAGCAAATCTCTAATTGGTATGGTCATTTGAGGTATTGGTTATAATGAAGAATATAACCTAGGTTAAGAATCTGCGTTTGTGTAATTATGACCTTGATCGATCTATCTTTCTCTACTTAATACTTCTATTAGGTAATTTTAGAGCGTTTGCTTAGGTTATTTAATAGAAAGAGATTAGTATGGCATTTGTCTACTTAACATATAAAAAGTTGGGGTTAATTGCTCATTATCTACAGCTGGTAGTCTTAGTAAGTAATTGAATATAGAATTAGATGGTTAAATTAAAATGACTGTTTAGTATTAGCGAATAATTCCTTAACCAATTTATATTATTTATATTTTATTTATTTTATTGTTTTCTTTAGTTTTAGTTTGTATTTCTAAATCCCTTTCACTATTAGGATTAGTAATATTTTAGTTAGACCAATTCCTTATGGGATCGACACTACTTGTCACTATACTACGTAATTATTAAGATTTTTCTAATCCTTGTTATGAAGAGATAGGATGGAAAATTAATTTGGTTGTTTGACGATACGCTAGCCACACACCTATAGCACAATGACTGTGGCGTGTGGCACTCCTCAATGGTTGTCCGTTTGTGTCTTGCTTCATATTGTCTATATATAGGAGACTCTAGACACCTCTTTCACTTGTGATAGAAATTATACTAAACTTCTACAGTTTTTCTAAAGAAAAGAAATTCATAAAGATAAGTAAACAGTCTATTTCATATTCTTAGATTTCTTTATGAATTAAGCACAGTCACTTACTTGATCTTTTCCTGTGTAGCATATAGAGACCATACTCTTGTGTGACTATACATAAGGATAGTTTGGAAGGTTAATCGGAGGTTGGAGTCATTCTCTTGTCTATCTGCAGTCTATAAGAGGTATAATTTTTTATACATATATCTAATATCTTGTTATGATATTAATATGCTCTTGGTTGTGTCTTCCGCTGCATTGTTTAATTGAAAAAACTATTGATAGATTTTCAAGAAAAATAACTTTTACAAATACTAGCAACTGCTTTTTTTTTTTTTTTTTTTGTTTTCTGAAGTCATTCCAACATCCTCTTCATTGTCATTTTTCTTTTGAGCTAAGTTAGAACATGTGTATCATTCAGCTAATCAAGTTGCACATGGTTTAGCAAAATTTGTTTTAAAGCTAGATGGTGATTGTATTTGGTTCGAGAAAGATCCTCCATCTATTCTATCTATTGTTGTATTAAACTCTTCTAGTTAATAACATATTACCTTTATTCAAAAACAGAAAAAAAAAAATAGTAAATGTGAAATTTACTAATTGCAATTTATTATTTGAAAAAAAAAAAGAGTTCACAATTTCTCCATATTTCCAAATGGGGAAATTACACAATATACAGTGATTCTGAAAAAAAATTTGAAAAATACGGTGGTTTTGTACTTTTTAAGGTGCGGTACTATTTTTATTATAAAAATTCTGTTTTTTAAAAAATATTTAGAAAAATATCATTTTTTAAAATAGTAACTAATTTCTGATAACCAGTTTCCAGAAACTGGTAACTAGTAACCAAAGCTATTTATAACTGGTAACCAGTAACTAGTTTCTAGGAACCGGTAACCAGTAATTATTTTAAAAATTGTATTTTTCTAAATATTTTTTTAAAACGTGATATTTTCCTAATAAAAACTATATGAAAATTAGAAAAATGTCTGACGTCCGTATATTTGTAATTGTTTTCGGTTTTTGTAGGTGTAAGTGTTAGAAACCCATTCCAAATATGGTCGAGCCTGGATTGGACTGTGCCCTAACATTTCTGGCCCACGGCCTCGTGGGCCTCCTTTGAAAAGGGATACTTTCTAGTTCTAGACCCATCTGGCATCTCCAATAAAAAAAAAAAAGGCAGCGTACCGTGCATACAATACCATGGGCATCATCGCCGTCATAGCTGTTCGACCTTATCACACTTGCATTCCATATCTCTCAATCAAATCCACCCTCACGTACACCACTAAAGTCGCCCATAAATGCTTATGCTGGTCGCAACAAACAACTTCTGGTAAATCCTTCTTCTATCTTTTTTCTCTTTATCCTATTCCGATCCAAAATATGCTTTATGTATATATATCTATATGATATGTTGATGGATCACGATGAGTTATTAACCGTTTGTAGAAAAATTGATCCAAACACGGTTCATCTTCTTTGTTTTAATAGTTATCTGAGAGAGTTGTTTTCATGATTCATGACCTTAATGAATATGGCAATTACATGGTTAAAATGTTTTTTTTTTTTTTTTTTTGGATCAGAAATTTCCTGATTGAATTTTCACTACTCTTTTTTGATACTAGATAAAGGCATTAGAGATTGATTTTGTCATGTTCACTCAGCAGTTCTACAAATCTTGGCTAGAGTTTGCTACATATAATACCGTGTTGGATCCTCTGTGTGAGGAATGGAGATAGTTAAAGAGGTTTTTCATCTCATGGGAGCAATAACTACAGAGGATTGAGTTGTGGACCATATTCAGGCCAATGAAGGGAAGCAATGAGTTAGCTTTTTTTTTTTTAATTAGGAAAAATGAAGGATTAAGTTGTAATGTGATAGACATTTTCTTATTTAAGATTCTAGTAGATTAGGATAGAATACTCATTCATGCTTTTTGTTCAAAGATCTCCTTGGCTTCGTCCATTCGTCCTTGCAAAGATAATTTTTGGCCTTTGTGCATCGTACTTTCTTATGAAGAAAAGTGTAGTATGATGGACAAGGTCCATAAATTGTTTGAATTACGTGATTTGATAGAGATTTGCAAGGCCAAACGGACGACGTAAAGGAGATTTTTGAACAAATCAGACATACAGCAATATTTGATAGAACACGTTTGATAACATTTGTTCAAAGATCTTCTTCGCCTTATCCATTCTTCCTTGCAAAGAGAATCCCTTGGACAATTCATGGTCCTTGTGCATCATACTGACTCAAAAGGGAAATACGGTATGATGGACAAGGCCCATAAATTGTTCGATATGAACTTTGACTAATACAATATTAAGGAAATAATTTACCAAGGGATTCTCTTGCAAGTATGAATGGATAAGGTGAAGAAGATCCTTGAACAAATGACATCAAAAGGTGTTCCCCGTATGCTATGGTATGCTATGGTATCGTATTTATGTGGTTGGTTTGTTCTTTTGTACGAGAATTATTTCAATGGAGAATTATTTTGCCATGATATGTTTGGGTGGTGTTCTGTTGTTTATTGTTTTTTTCCTCCCCTTCCCTTGTAGGTCAGTCTAATTTACATTGTTAAGGCTATTTGGGTTACTCCTTGTTCTTGTTAGAGTAAAAAATAAACCAATCTTTCTTAGTGAACACTCTAAGTAGTAGAGCCATCCAACCTACCTACTTGTGTGGTTTACTTGTATCATTTCATTTGTTCCCGTTCCTTTCTATAAGCTAATTGTTCTATTCACATTTTTTAAGTTCCTTCTTTGATTGCCTGTGAGCAGAGTTAATATTGATTTAATATGAAAATTAAGCTTATGCTATTTCGTTGAACACATATATAAAGAATGAAAGGCACTTTGCTACACCGTGCCTCGAGTACAAATTAACCATTTAGAAACGACATAGCCGCAGATTACTATTATTATTATTATTTTATGTTTTATTTTTATTTTTTTAGTTCAGCAGCACAGATTATATATCTAATGTGACAATCTTTTTAATGAGCGAAGTTAGTAACGAATCCATTTTTTTCTTTTCTCGGAAAAGAGCACAGAATAGCTTTATGCCAAACTTTATCGTTCTGTTATGCTGTTGCACTCGTGTTTAGCCATTTTACTTGAAGCAAATCCTACGTGTCTTTAAACAATTTCAACATGTCCTCTAATTTGTAAAATGTCTCAATAGTTCTTCAAATAATCTTAACCATCCCATCCCGGGTTCCACACTGCTGGATTCGAGGATATTGGTAATAATTGAAATTGGCCAGTTACCATTAATATTATCTCAATCTTTAGAATTCCACCTACCTATAGCAAACAAATAATGCTAAAAACACAAATAAAAACACAAAATAATGCTAAAAACACAAATAATATGCACACAATGATGCGATATGTTTTATCAGCCACTCCCAAGAATAACGCAGCATGTTTTATCAGCCACTCCCGAGGAAATGTTTTATCAGCCACCCCCAAGGAATCCATATGCTGTCAATGCTATTATGAAGCCTAAGCTTTGTTATGCTGTCGCATATCTAGATGATATTTCTATTTTTATTTCTTCTGCTGGATATGATTCGTGTTGCCACGTTTCTTGCCAAGGAAATATAGTGGCCCATGAGCTGACTCAATTTGCAATTCGTTCTAAATGTAATAGAATATGGGATGAGTCTTGTCCATATTTTATCTCTCATCATATAATTGTCGATCTTAAGCAATAATAAATCCTATTTTCATTCGAGAAAAAAAAAAAAAAAAAAAGAAGAGAAGCCAGACATTTTTCATTAGTTCATTTGGTTGTGTAACCTTAGCTATGATTTTGTCGTCTGCAAAGACTCATAACTTAGCTCATTCAAGGAAATCATCCTCGATTGTACTTCGAAATATTAGATGACTAGGTAGCAATACAAATACAACAGATTCTCCCCTTACAAAACTGAGATTGACAAATATGTCAAAAGAGAGTTTTACTAGTTCTAAGAAAACATTTTCTCTCCCTTTTTTCCTTGTTTTTTCCCTCATTATAATTGTTCCCCGCCAAAACCGAAGTTTCAAACGAAGCCAAATGCTGAAGATAATCGAGTACCAAGAGCCTCCCATGTACTCTCCATCTCTTCTACCAACTCTGCAGCCTCCTTCCTTAATGAGATCAATCTTACGTCTCGTTCTGCATCGACAAACGCCTGCCTAGAATTGGAAGCTCCATCAACTAGAATTTTTATGGCATTCTTCAACCCTTCTCTCTTGGCCTTCTTTGCAACCAACATTCTTTCTAGATCAGCTATCTCTTCATCAAGAGCATCAACCTGTTGTCTAAGAGGCACAAACTCCGAAGATAATTGCCTTAGTGTATTCTTGAGATGGTAAGAGATTTTTCTCTCTTTTCCACCTCTTTCAGATCATGCCGCGCAACCTCATATAAATCGAAATTAGATTCAAAGTTGGACAAGAATTTGGTCATCTCGTCTGTCATGCTATCTGGGAACGCATTGGCAGCTAGTAGAGTATCGACTGAGGCTTCAACTTCGGGCTTTTTGCCAAGATGGATCAAAATCAATGACTTTAGCTTCAAACACTTTCTCAAGATTTATTTAGCACGATCAATATCCTGATGGCTAAAACGACGCTGCTGAGAACTCGAAAAAGACTTCGGTTTAGAAGTTTTGCCTTGGATAAGTTCATCTATCTCAGCCAACAGTGCGTCATATTTCGGGTATGAAAGTGGCCCTGTTGTTAGCTCTATTGAGGTGAATTCCTATATGGAAGTTGTTAGTGAAGTTAGTCAGAATCTTTTGTAACTTTCAGCACACGGAAGAAACAAGTAGTGATGGGGACAACACAAACCTTGAGGAGGTCTTCAGCTGAAGGGTGAGTTGGAGGAATGGCTGAGGGAGCTTTTGAATTCTCACCTTGTTGGCGAATATTTGATTCTTCTCCATCGACAGTCACGAGAACTGTTTCTTTTCTTGGTGCAATCTCTGCTTTGGCCTGGGATATGATATTGGAATCATATTCTTTATTGATGGTTAAAAAAGGAACTTGAGCCATAATGTCATTAGGGGTCTTATAGGGAGGAAAAGCACGGGCATCACGGTCTTCAGCTGGGGCATCCTTCAAGATATGGAAGTTAAAAGAATCCTTGAAATAAATTGCACAAAGCAAGAAAGTAAAAGCATACCTCAGCTGACTGCTTAATGGTTGCTGTATATCCTCATCTGCCTTATCTACTTCCTCAATCGTAGTTTCAACATCTAAAGAGATGATCGGTTCAAGAAACTCACTCAAGTAAAATCATTGGAAATAATAGGTGAGTGAGAATGAGAAATGTACCTAGAAGTTGCCACCTAGGTGTCTTTCCCGGAACCAGTGTCGCTTTCTTAGCTGAAGACACATTAATTTCTTTCGAGAGAACAAGAGACTCTACGAATCCTCTTCACTGCAGGTATTCAATAGTCTCATTCGACACACTTACAAGGCAGGACCATGGCCAGGCAAGACAATCAGGACTACAAGAGTTGAAATCTTGGTGAGGTAATTATGTAAAGTTACATTCCATTTGGTTTGAGACTCGGGAACCTATAAGTACATCATCAGCAATAGTAGAGAAAACTGGCCAAAGAGAAAAACAACTATTTACAGTGGCTCTCATATATACAGGCTCCCTAGATCTGAGTACTTCGAAATATTTGAGGGTGCAACTCGCACTTTGATCAAATACATCTGCAACAATGTCCTGTATAAAATTTGCTTCGTCCCTTTCAAATTTCAGGGTAAATTGAAATGGCTCGAACGAAGCCTACTTGATCAGTCAGTAAATTGGGGTTGTAATGATCTATCACAAACTTCTTTGTTCTACAAAACGCACCACTCAAATGCAGATAACAACTAGCAGGATAACTCATCGATATCTTGTTAATTTGGTTCAGCCTTGGTAATTAACCAGAATGGTTAAGTGAGGATGTAATGAAAATAAAGATGGCTCGGTGACCATAAAAGCTAACACACTAAACAGTGTGGCCCATTTTGACTCACAAAAGTGAAGAAACTTTAAAATTTTCACCATGGAAGGACTAAGATTTAATCAGTGCCTCTTTTTCTGTGGAAACTATATAATCCTATGTGCTCCTGGTTGAAAGGTTTTGGATATATATAATTCTTGCGTTCAGAGATTAATGAGCTAGATCGAAGAAGATCAGATCCATTGGATGGGCAAACATCAAATTCATAGAGTAAAGAACTTACTTCTACTCGATGTCAAGCAGACCCAACGAAGGAGCAGAAGATATCTATAGCCAGATTATGATGGTTCCAAATTCAATATATGTAACACCATCACCAATGAATTTTTTTCCCAGCAGATGTTATTATACACAATAAGTAACTCGAGGCGCCAATTGCAATTGAATTTGTTTCAAACAAGTTTGTACCAAACAGTATTCCATCTAATATCACTTGGCCAAGGCTGCGGCCATGCGGTCAAGCAAACCTCAGATTGATTTGGTTCAAAAGAGCTCTCCGGTTCAAGATTTCAAGCTTTATATATATAGTCTATCAATTTAGTTTACTATGTTTATTAGTTGATATGCACTGTATTCCAAAATTATTCTAAGGTCCATCACCCAATTCAAAAGGATGATTTTCCCATTCTATTCCTAAAAAATCTTCAAAGTGATTGGAAAAAAGGACCAAATCAAAAAGGGAAAATCATTTGTTCAGTTTATGCATTGCTTAATTATTAGGGATAATTGTAAAAAAATACCCTGAAGTTTGGGTGTTCTACAAATTAAACCCTAAAGTTTGGACTCTGCAAAATAATAACCTGATATTAAGAATTTCTGAAAATTAATAATCTGGACAGATTTTTTAACCAATTTTAAGAAAAAAAAAACAATAATATCCTCCATTAAAACTAGATTAATTCATATTATTCATCTTAATTTTGAGGATATTATTGTATTTTATCAGTTAAAAATCAACACATGGTATTAATTTTCAGAAATTCGTAATCTGAGGATATTATTTTGCAGAATTCAAACTTCAGGGTTTAAATTACATAACATCCAAATATGAGGGTATTTTTTTGCAGTTATCCCTAATTATTATCAACATACCCTGAGGTTTAACATTTCTCTTTAGGTCAAATATCAATTTTAACCATCGAATTTACCAAAATAACATTCCAAACTTTAAGAATACATATTTTAATACTTACTTTAAATTTAAAACTAACTAAAATTAATAGTTGAAGAATAAATAAAAAAAAATCCAAAAATCTATAAATATTAAATACTATTTAAAAACATATTTATCAATTTTAGATAAGTTTTAAATTTGAATATCTTTTTAAATATATATATATAGACTTTAAAGAGTATTTTAGAAGTAAATAGTTAAAATTGGTACTTCACCGAGAGTATATTTATTACAATTTCTAAACATAACCAAAACTATAAACTGAACAAACACACAAGCATAAAAATATATAATTAATCCAAATCGATAAATTAACATATTATTACATGTACAATTCGAATGAAACTGTTGACACAATTACAATATTTCAACAAACTCAAGCTTGTTTCTCCCTGCTTCAATGACAAATGAGGAAAACCAACAGATTTTTCTCCTAATTGTAGACTGATGGCGATGAAGAATTAATCGATGAGCTTATTTTTATTTTTATTTTTATTTTTTGGAAATTTTCTCCAGAAAAGGAGGGTCATTTTTATTATTGACATGAACGTACTGGCTTTTAATTGTCAGCCATTTTGCTATCAATATTAAAAGCAAACTTTGGGTGCATTCAGCCGTTTGGTTACACAAAATTGAAAATAGAACAACAGAATAACGTGTGATTTTGACCCGCAAAAGAGGAAATCTTCTACTAATGTTTTCGTTGATAATAATAATGAGATAATAAACTAGTAATTTAGCAAAGTATGGGACAAGATTTAACATCTAAAGAAATAGATGGGTAAAATTTGAATGTGTACTAATTTTGTTTATAGTTGTATATACGTGTATAAAGTTTCGTTAATAAAAAGTTACAAATTGTCATTTGTAATCTTATTTAATTTAATCGATAATAAATTTTACACAGCACTTATTGAAAACTAATTAAGCATTAAATAATTTGTAAGAAAAATAAATATAAAAAACAATGGGATAAAAATAAATTTAATTTAAAACCAAAATAAAACTATAGAGAATGAAATGAAATAGTGAATTGTATTTTATACGGGTCTTACTTAAGTGTATGTTTTCATTTCAACAAAAAAATACCGAGTATTTTTAAGTACACCAAAAATTGCTAATTACGCTCATAATTATAAACCAATAATATTCATGTGAATCGATTAAATTGAGTAGGCAAACCATTAATTAAAAGGAACTTCTTTTCTCCCTAGAATTGAAAAATTAATTGAATTATGTTAATGTAAAAAGAAATTATAAATTATGTATATTATGCATACGCACGGATAAAAAGACATATATTAGTCCATATAGATAGATTCTTATTTTCTTAAGTTACACTTATGCTAACTAAAATTGCAGATAATGCAAAAATACGGTATGTGGATATGGACTCGCAAAAGCTACTAATGTGTTTTGGTAGATAATGTGTCGATAAACTCATAATTACAAACCAATAATATTCATGTGGATCTATCAGAAATAACACTAACAGTACATAATACTCAAAATCATAATGTTTACTATTCTTTATTAATAACTACTAGAAAATAATAATGAGTTGAAAAAACTCAACTCAATATTAATTAGAACAATTAATATGATAAATTATGTCGATCAGCTAACACATACAGTGACAAAAATAATGCTGCCCTTTGCCCTTTTTGCAGATGCCTCCCTTACAAGCCCTTTTACAGTATTCACTGCACTTGGTGTTACCTGATTCACTGGTACATAGACCTCTCACATTCGCAGTGCTGCAGCATTTGACTTCGTTGACTATTACTGTACTGTTCAATTCTCTGCCTTCCGAATCACAAACTTGGGAATGAAAAGAGAGAGAGAGAGAGAGAGATGTAAGTTTCAACGTATTAAGATGCATGGATATATATATATATATTATCTAAAATCAGCTAGAATAGAAATTTAACTAATCATTCTCATTTAGATTCATGTGTTAACGTGTATGAACTGTTAAACAATCATACGTTGTACGCTTACTAAATTATTATAATGCGGATAAAAACTGGCTACAATTATTTTATTCGCATTACTCTATGAATAATGATGCACGTACATGTGTAGAAACCATGGATGTATTGCAAAGAAAGTCGAAAATCCAAAATCTAGCCATTTATAATATTTCATGAAATCCCCTCCTATAAAAATTAAACAAATTAAAAAAAGCTTTTTTAAAAAAATAGCAGAAACCCCTTGTATATATATATGTCTGACTATAACCATGTGAAAATTAAGTACGAAGTCTAGCCAAATCATCGAATCGATATATATGTATGTCTACTATACGACGACCAATAGTAACGAACTAGCACATACATAATACACAAGATTCTTCTAGTCAGAAAAAAAAAATTACAAATAATTCTAGAATTAGTTAGGAGACGAAAATAATATTGGCTAATTCACATGGTGAAAGATTGATAACATGCTGTTAAGTAATATTAAAAAGAAATAGGGACAAACCGAAACAGAAGATGAGAAACACAACAAGAAAAAAAGATAAAACTCGAAACTTGGTCATCCTCTCGATATCTTAGTTTTTTTTTTTTTTTTTTTTTTTTTTTTTTTTTTTTTTTTTTTTTTTTTTGTAAAAATAAGATCACTTAGAATTACTGAGACTCTATAAGGACGAAAGTTAGTGTACGCAAATTTATAGCAGAAAATGGGACATATATTTGCAGCATTAATGAGGTTTAATCAATCTTTTTTTATCTCTGAGGAAAGCTAGTGTTCCCAAAATTAATGAGATTTCATTAAATACAAAATCAAAGTTTTTTTTTTTTTTTTGTCTTTTTTAACCAGTGAATTGGTGCCACATAATTTGAAATTTTAAACTTCCTAATCCATCTGTTTTTTTACTAAAAAATTATAATTTTATTTTAATTCTTAATAAAATTAATGTGACCAATTCTTAAGTTGATCATGAATCAAAATATTGAAATTGGAGAGATGATTTGACTTATATATGGCAAATGAGGAGAAGACTTTTCTTTCCCGGTACTACATCAAGATTTTACCATATCAACTTGTAATAAGTACCTTCCGAAAGAATTTTCGGATTCAGAGTCGATTTCCTTAAGGGGAAAAGAAGGAAACAAAAAACAACTACAAATAATTTAAATTATGACATAGCGATAAAGAATCCCTTTTTACATTTCTAAGTGAGATTGATGGAGGCGTGTTTATTAAAATAAAAAAATAAGTAAATAAATAAACACTTTTTTTTTTGGTAGTGAATGTGTACGTACGTTGACCAAATGAAAAGGTCTTTATCAGTTCACTCCTTTTCTTTTTTCTTACCAAAACCTCGACTGAATTAATGCCTATAAACAGGGAATAATATGTGAAGAAATACATTTTTGAGATATGAGAATAATTAAGATTTACCAATTTATGTTCTGAATTTATTGGTTGCTATGAGTGTAAATATGTGTTAAAAGGGGGGAAAATAGCAATCTTGCTTTACAATATTTTTATTTTCTCTTTTTGTTTTACAGAAATAAATGGTGAAGATGTAGACCAAAATGGGTAGTATATCTCAAATGGGAAAAAACTTATTCATTCTCATCGAATTTCCCTAGTTAAGTTAACCACACAAATGTTTGGTCCCTAAAGATTTAAAGACACTAAAGGAAAATCTTGCTATTAGAAAATAAAATAATTTACTTACAAAAAAAATTAATAATTAATCTTAATCACTCATGGAAGAGGAATAAAGATTTTAGGATCATTTTAGCTTATGAGTTTGTAGCATTAAAAGTCCCTGAATTTTTAATTAGTGACCATTTAGTTTCTGAACTAAATATATGACCATAAAAGTCCCTGAATCAACTAATTAATGATAATAACCTTCTTTTTTGTCAAAAACGGTTAACACCATTAATAATTAGACGAGAAAAAAGTATATAACATACAGTTAAATTAAAATTATCTTCTTATAGACAAGTTTCTAAAATTTGAAAATATCTCTTATTTCTTTCTAAAAATTCTACAATTTTAACCACAAAAGATCTTATTGTCACTAATTGGTTAATTCATGGACTATTATGGTCATTTATTTAGTTCAAGAACCAAATGGTCACTATATAAGGAATTCAAGGACCTTTAGTACCACAAACTCTTATTTTTTCTTGAATAGTTCATTAAACTTTGGGAATAAAAATAAGGGTCTTATTAACAAAACGATTCCATTTTAAGTAAATGTTTATTTTTTGAATGTTGTAGCAAAATGATCAATATCTAGATGTATATACCGAATGTAAAATATATCCAGTATAAAAATGAATGTACTGAGTACATAATTAAGGCGGGTATATAAATAGCTATACCAAGTATAAAAGTATATATACTCAGCTATTTAGCAATAAAAAAATGGACATTTATTGAAACAAAGTGTTAATAAATAACACACGCTCTAATTTCCCTAAAAATAATCATTGAAGCTTTATTAAGGTTTAGAAGGTTCTGTTCAACCTGTAAACATTCGCAAATATACAAAAAGAAAAATAAAAAATAAAGAAAAAGTTTCAAGAGAGAAAGCAATCTTGCTTGACAATATTATACTTCTGTTTTTGTTTAAATGAAATAAATGGTGAAGATATACCGCCAAATGTGGCTATTGATATCTTCTTTTTTTCTTTCTCCACCTATTTTAATGACTAACTAATATTTATATTTCTTATAAAAATATTCTTACGCAAAAATTATATAAATGTACACATAACATTATAAGTAAAATAATTTATTTCTTATTACATACCATCAAACATATATACTTGATAGAATACTTAGCACGAGCACAATATAATACGATTAGTAATCATGTTCAAACAAACACGAGCTCATGCTCATGCACAACACG
The DNA here is from genome assembly GCA_002914845.1 of Trema orientale. NCBI lineage: Eukaryota > Viridiplantae > Streptophyta > Magnoliopsida > Rosales > Cannabaceae > Trema > Trema orientale. Next base: position 1,868,922 of record JXTC01000008.1, read on the forward strand.
AGTATAATAAACAAGATTAATAATATAACTAATTTGCAAAAAAAATATACTTATATTAGAATTATATAGGATTTTTAGTATAATTTTAATTTTAAACTGTTTAGAAAAAATTTGAGACACAAAAATAGAATATTATATTAAACATAAGGAGGCGGTTACAGTAGGGGTGCCCCTACGTAAGGCCCCTGTTTATACACCGTTTGATGGGAATCTGTGGGGAATCTGTTTATACACAAATTCCCATCAAACGGTGTATAAACAGGGCCTTACGTAGGGACGTCCCTACTGTAGACGCGCCCTAAACATAAACTCGGTTGAACTTTGTTTACATAAAATTTTATTTCAATTTGACGAATGATTTCTTTTATTAACAATTAACAACTAACATTTCGCAAGAACAGGCATGTATCCAAATATGGGTGTGGGACCCATTTTTACAAAAAATATAAAAGAGTATTTATAAGAAATGACCTTTTTTAACATCAATTTATTTAGGGGCTTATAGAAATATGACTAAATTTTGGACCCAATTTCAATAAATGTCCCTTTGTCAAATGTTATAGCAAAATTTCCGATATATATGCATATATACTAAGTGTAAAATTTTATATACCAAGTATAAAAAATTATATACCCAACACATTTCAGTACAGTAACTAAAATTGGTAGATGTGTGTATCTACCAAGTGTAAAAATATTTATACCTGGACATTTAGCTATAAAATTTTAGAAGTGGATATCTACTTAATCAAATTTAAAATTTTGGTCATCCACCTAAATTTCTCATTTAAGAGATACCCTTCTTTTACCCATTTAATAAATGTCCGTTTAATTTTATGTAGAATTTATGAATTTGTGTTTATTAATATACCAATTTATATGAAGTATATAAATTTTATTGATACATTGCTTAAAACAATGATATATTTCGACTTTTTTTTTTTTTTTTCATAAACTCGGCTATATTTTAGTAGTATTTGAAAAATGGTCATTTCTTAAACAGGGACTTAATACTCAGCCGTTTGGCTAAGAAGCCCCTTCTGAGGGATTTACAACAATAAAATAATTAATAGTCCTTCAGTGATGAAAGACCCTCTCAATAATTTTATTAGAAATAAAAAGCCTTTATTACCGATGTCACCTATACCTATACGCTGATCATAAACCTATTTGAAAATCAAACTGTCAAAAAAAAGCCCCAAGATTTATTGTTTATAGCATTCTCCGAAAAACAGAACAGCATTCTTAATATAAAAAGTTGATATGATGAAAACTATTTATAGATTTGTAAAATATGATTTGAATCTTACATTAAATGAGACTTTAATTTTCCATTAAAATAAGAAAATGTTCATATAAATGATGTATAGGGTAAGAAAAAAGACAGTGTGTCCCAAAATAATTTGTGGCTTTCACATACTTTTACTGTTCTTTTAAAAAAAAGGTTAATGCACAAACAGTCCCTAAATTATTCAATTTGTAGTAATTTGGTCTTTAAAATTTCAGTTACAGTAATTAAATTCTTGAATTTTTTCATTTGTAATAATTTGGTCCTTAAACTATCTATATTATAATTTAATATTAAATGTTTGACTAAAACACATATAAAAGGCATGTGGTAGCCAATAACAGAGCCACTACACGCTCAGGTGATGGCCCACCCTCATTTTTTTTTAAAGTTATATTTTTTTACCTTAGTTTTATCTAAAAATTTTAGTTTTATATCCTTTATTTGCCCCTTAAATTTTCGTAATTATAATTTTTCACTCTTTTTATTAAAAAGAATTCAATAATGCTCCCTAATATGACCCACTAATTCATTTTAAATTTCTGAACTTTACTTATATTATTTTGAAGTACTAAATTTTACCTATACTTTAGATAATTTTTCTTTGGACTCACTTTAAATACCCTTTTTAAGTCTATATTGGTCTATGTAAATTAATTTGTTTTAAAATTAGCTAAAAATATTTTGGTATATGCCCCCCTAAAAATTTCTTGGCTCCATTATTGTTGGTGGAATCTGAAAGTGTATTTGGAAGGTAATTTGAGAATTTCAATCATAAAAATGAACAATTATTGAAAAATTTTCTCTAAATTTGTGGCTCCAAAAATCCTAAAAAATTCAAATAGTATATCTTTCCTACTTTCGAAATCTTTTTATTCTATTTTTTTTTCCTTTAAATATATTTTTAAATACTACAGTTGCTCCTAAGGTGTGTTTTTTGCCAGAAATTTAGCAGTAAATTGTAATTTAAACAATCTAGGAACTAAATTATTTCAAATCTGAAAGTTTAGGGACTCAATTGTAATAATTGTAACTTTGAGGATCAAATTGCCACAAATTGGATAGTTCAGGGACCATTTGTGCCAAAAAGCCTTAAAGAAAAAAAAAAATAAATAAACAAAATAAACAAATAGATAAACACACTATAAAACCCAAAAAGTGTAGTGCGAGTTCGAACATAACATAGGTATCGCCGTCACGACGAGTTGAAGTGATCAGACTTCGTCTCTAATCAGTTATCTCCATTTTGGATCTCAATCTTCATCTTCTTCTTTATACTTCCATAACCAGAGACAAACAAAGCTGAGGGAATCAAGTCTCAGATCCTTTGATTCAGATCTGATCTGTGGCGAAATCCAAGATGAAAGCCTAAACACTGACCGTAGGAGCTTCTGGCTTTTGGTAATCTTTTTTTTTTTCTTTTTCTTTTTTATGCTATTTAAATTCAACTGTCGTGTATATATATATATATCAGGATGCTATTATAGAACCCTTTGTTAGTTGATTCAGTCGATACTATTGATGAATCTAGCATTGCACTGTTGTTTAAATGATGCTCTCAGAGGCTTTTTTGTTTTGTTTTTTTTTTTTTCTTTCCCGAGAATCATAATTATTTGTAAGGTTATAATTTTTTATTTTTCATAGACGAATTTTACTATTTTATTTTAGATGATACTAGAAACAGGGGTAGAGATTGATATTGTCGATGTTTATTGTGCAGGTCTACAAATCTCCATGCCCAATTTCGGAATTTCGCCTTATATTGCGACATATAATAATACTATGTTGGATTCTCTGTGCGTGGAATGGAGAGCCATTCAGGCCACTGAAAGGGAAGTTATGAAGTTGCTAGATAGAAGTGAAGATATATATATATATCTCAAAGTTAATGTGATGTTATGGCATTTTCTTATTTAGTGTTCTAGCGGATTTAGGTAGAACACCCTTTGATCCTTTTGTTCAAATATCTCGTTTGCTTTATCCATTTTTCTTTACAAAGAGTATTCCTTGCCCTTAGACAATACCGGAGTATTGTATGATGGACAAGGCCCATAAATTGTTTGAATTATGCGATTTTGACTAAGGCCTACTCTTTGTAAAGTGAAATGGATAAGTGAAATGGACAACGCAAAGGAGAGTTTTGAACAAATCAGGCATACTGCGATATTTGATATAACATCTTCGACAACATTTGTTCAAAGATCTCTTTTGCCTTATTCATTTCACCTTGTAGGCAATATCCCTTAGACAATTTATGGTCCTTGTGCATCATACGTCTTTAGAGAAAGTATCGTATAATGGACAAGGCCCATAAATTGTTTGATCTGACTTTCTCGACTTGGAAAAGAACTTATATGCAATTGTTTGATGTGATCAATGGATTTGACTAAGGGATATTGTTTGCATGGTGAAATGGATAAAACAAATGAGATCTTTGAACAAATGGTATCGAAAGATGTTCTATCCAATGTTGAATGTCATTGGTCTGTACTTTCTATGATAATATGTTTCAAAGGTGAATATTTTGTTTCAATGGTGAATTTCTTTGGCATCTTAATTGATGACAGTAACAGTGAGCTCCTATTTTTGCTGCTTTTCTTTGATTTATTTATTTATTTGGCTATTCACTGTTCTTGTCGAGGAAATATAGACAATTTTTCTAGGGAAACATATAATTATAGAGCCATTCTATATCCCCCTCTTTATGTGGTTGATGCTATGTGTGGTTTCCTTTATATCATTCGTGTCTTTTATATTCATTCTATGCACATTTTTCCAGTTGTCATTCTCTGATCTCCCGTGAGCAGAATTTTTTCATAAGTATTGATTTGAAATGAAAGTTTAAGCATTTGTTATTTGGTTCAACATATTGAGTACACTAGGGAATAAAAAGGCACTCGCTATTGCTACATCATGCATCATGTACATAACATCATTTAGACAAATGCATAGCGAGATTTTGATGTAAAATCACCAATTGCTTAATGAGCAAAGTTAATAAATTCATGGAGGTGGTTTGACAAATGTTTTTTTTTTTTTTNTGGGTTCTGTTTCATGAATGTAAATGAATTTGTCAGTTAACATTAGGGTATTCCCGGTATACTTTGGAGTAGATTTAGATGTTACTCCACAATGTCCACATTATAGTATTAATGTCTAGTTGAAGACGCTGACATCTAAATCTAATTCACAATATATTATAGATGCTTTAATAACTTAATTTAGTGTTTGACTAATATCACTTAATGCGATGCGTGGTGGTGGTTCAAACGAAAGTACCACGATCGGAAAATTGCTGAAGCAGTTATATTGTTATACTCATGTTCGCTCATATATCTTAAACTACATCTTATAAAAATTAAAGGACTCGATTTATTTCCTCACTTCCTTTACTTTAAAAAATGTTCTTAATATCTTTCAAATATTTTTAATTTAACCATCCCATTCTGAATTTCCACACCTCTTCTTGTTTTCCATTCAATTCAACTAATTTCCCATCTTTCTTCTTCTTCTTCTTCTTCTTTCCTTTTGTTTTGTAATAATTTTTTCTCTCTTTTCGATGATATAATATGGTGCAAAAGTTTATTTAATTTGCTATTAATTGGAGGTCCAGGTGGGTCAGATAATATTTTTCTTTGGATTATTTGTTGATTATTGAAATTGATTGGCTAAACGCAAAGAGAATATAGAAAAGTGAGCAGAAATATCGTTTTTACTCTATATATGGGTTTGCCTTAATAAACTGTTTTTTTTTTTTTTCGGTTGTTGAGGAAACTGTTGGTTAATTTTATTTTATGCTTTTTATTTAAAAAAAAATATTTTATGCTTTTAGTAATTTCATTTTAATTATGCATCTTATAATGTAATTTTTTTTAAAAAAAAAAAAGAGGAAAGAAAGAAAAATCCCCTAAGGTGGAAAATTCCCTTTTTTTTTTTTTTGGGGGACAAAAGGTGGCAATATGCGCCTTTAAAAAAAAAATGGCAAACTGGCATATATGCTTTTACATATGGCAAGTGCAAATAAAAACATATAAAATTAATAAACCAAACTAGAAATAGAAATAGTCATTTACAAAGACAAAGGGGTCCTATTGACTCTAACTTCCTTGACTCCCAAGTAATCAAGCTCGTAGAAAATAATAGGAATCTACAACTATTCCTATTGCCTATATATATAAAGGCGAACCCTCATTCTTTCCCATTCGTCTCCACTCAGTCTCTCGTTTCCTATCAAAGGTTCAGAAATATTTCGTTCTTAATTAATAGATATCAATGGCTTGGTGCTCTCACTGCCTTGTAGAATCCGAAACTCAACTTAGCAACGAATTTGTGTAAGTAAATTTTTACTGCCCTTTCTTCTAATTGTTCGTTCTTTATTTATTTATTTATTATTTTTTCCTTCTTTGGTTTGCGTAGTGCTCTCTTTTTCAGAATCTAATTTGTTATGTTCTTATTTTTGTTCTCGTTTTTCGGTTTCTTCCTTTGTGAAAATACTACTTTGCCAGTTTTAATTTAATATATACGAACTAACTAAAATTGTTCATGAGTAATAAAATCAGTTAATTATTTTATCTAACCAATTGCAGGACTTTCCTTAATTCTTCTTGTTTAATCTTTTTCCTGAATGGGTACTTACTGCCCTTTTTTGAATAAAATTATGATTAACTAAATTTTAGATAAAAATCACTTTGTGCCTATGATGAAGTACTATATTTTTTTTTAATTTCTTTTTCCTTTCAAAGCTTACTATATGAAGTTTTATATATAAATTATGGCTATAATACAAATTACGTTTTGGTGTTCTAATGCAGATGTTGTTCTAGATGTGGTAAAGTTCTGGACGTGGCACTTGCTTTGCCAAACTTTTATGTAAGATCATCGAAGAGAAGCAAAAGGAAGAAGAAAAAGACTACCAGGGGTCTCACTAATTCAGCTATAAACAAATTAGAGTCATACCTCCAACTTCGAGCAATGAAGAAAATTAAAAAATCGTCCCAAAACTCGGAAAAGACTATTTCTTCAAGTGATATTGTTGCATCTGAGGAATCAACGGCTAGCAACCAACCTATATATGACGATGATCAAGTACAATATAATTTTGTAATGGAGCAATCAATGGCTGTCAAATATGATGAGCAACTATAGTAAGTTCTACTAATAAAATGTAAATTTCCATCTCTTTACTAGACCACTTTTTAGCCTCAATTATCTCTAAAAACTCCAAATTACGACTCATTAAATATAGATTAGATTTTTTATGATAAACATTATCTGTCGGGAAAAAAAAATAGAAAAAAAAATGATGGGTCAATCACAAAAAAGCAAAAATATTTAATCAGACTGTGATAGAAAGTGGCTTCATTCTTTGTGACACATCCAAGACTTTTAATGCTTTTTTTTAAAAAAAAAAAAAAATTAGTTCTTTTCAATTCCAAGCAAAAATTCAGTTGTGACTAATTATATATAAAGCTTTTAAGTTCCTTCAATTATATTAATTATTTGTTGGTCAATTACCACCGTAATTAAGTAGTATCACCTTTTTAATTTCTTTTGATTTGCACATGCAGGCGTGAAAAAATAACATTGACTATGAAGAATTTGTACAGGACTTGGGGATTTGTAATGGTGTTAGTCGACAGAGAGGGCTGATGGATACATGGAAAGATACAATTAATTCTTTTTTTCCCCCTTTTTTCCGGTTTAAAATTATTTTGTATTACTTGCACGCTGTAGAATAAGTACTGTACATAAAATTCAGACCTCTGCTTGTTGAGATTTTTTTTTTTTTTTTTTTTTTTTTGGTTGCAGGATCCTGCATTGTATCTACTTTAACAATTGTGGGTATAAAAACCAAATCGTTTATTTTATTTGTTTTATTTCTCCCTCAAGCTGGGGGATCGTACAATTATTCAAGACGAAAAAAGTTAAAACGATCAATATATCGACCAAAATCAGTGGGGTCTTGCAGAGGAAAAATTTTAGTGTTATTTGCGTAATCAGTTCCAAATTTTTTTTTTAAAAAAAAAAGTGAGTTTAATTAATGACCATTACTTACTACAAATTCTAAAAAAAAATAACATACCCACACTCTCTATTAAGTTCCAAATTTATTATTTGTGCGCATCGTATGCTTATAATCTGTGGCATTTTAGGCGCACTTACGCATCGAGAAACTATAGGCGCCTTAACATATAAAAATTTGGCTATAAATATAATTCAAATTAATGCCCGAGGAGCTCTAGGAGCCTTTCTATATATATATTCTTTTCTGGTCCATATTTTTTAAAAAAAATTATTTTCGGACAATTGGAATGAATAGGTGCAGTCTAGGGACGTGTCTCGTGACACACACTGCTTAAAGATTAAGTGACTCTTAGTTATCAAAAGACATGACTATCAATCAGCAGACACAAAATTTGGATATAAATGTAATTTAAATTATCCAAATAACTACATAGTTTTTTAATGTTCTAGAAATTCAATACATTAACTATTTTTGAATTTGTGGATGTGTTCTATCTTGGAGATAATTTACCATAAAACCCAATCGCAAACATAACACCTTAGCATCCTTAAGTACAGCAAACTTTAATTAAGTGGAACAAGTGACACCTCAACATCCTTGAATAAAGTGTGACTCATTATTCCTCAAGTCCATATTTACAGTCTTAGTTATTTGCCTATAGTTTGTTTCATCTTCTCATCAACTATCTTCGGGTGTCACTCAATGGAGGCAGAAAAAATATATATGTTTTTTTCTACATCTTGAATCCGATTTTCTACTTTATCATTTTGTAGGAACAAATTTTACCCGCTAGAAAGGAACACTTTTACTTTCTTCATACTGTTATAGAGATTGTATATGTTATGGATCCCAACCTTCAGCCACTTCTAGTGCCAAATGACAACGATATTGATGTGTTGAAGTCAAAAAGGAGGAAGAGGGAGGAAGATGAAGTGATGTGTCCAGGACACGTTCTTAATACTCTGTCGGATATGCTCTATGATCTCTACAATTCAATGCAGTCTCAAAAAAAAAAAAAAAAAAAAAAAAAATCCATAATATGCACCTAAATACAAAACAGAGAAGGAAGTACAGATAAGTTTCTTTTCTTAAAATATTTTGAATTCTTATATGGTGGACGCTGAACCTATTCTAGATCACATCCGTGAGTAGCAAATTCTGGTCATAAAATTGCGTGAATAAAAACACTAAAATTTCTAAATTATTCAAAAGTTGGGACTATTAAAGCTAGCATAGTTGATGCAAGTATCTATAGGTGCAACAAGAGAGATTCGTGAAAAAAAAAAGGCTACGAACATAAAGTATACAAAGTGCAGAAGTCCATCCATGAAATAAAAACTGAGAAATTATGGTGGATATCCTTCTTTTACACTTTGTTTTAACAAATGTCTATTTTTCATTTTTTATAGTTAAATGACCAGGTATATGTATTTTTACGCTCGGTGATGTATATACTTATGAACTGATCATTTTGATATAAATTATATAGTGAATGTATAGATTTATATACTGCGTATATGATATTTTACACATGATATATATACTTATATATCGGTCATTTTGTTATAACATTTTAAAAATAAGTATTTACTTAAAATGAGACTAAAATACGGTCATTTTGCTATAAGATTAAAAAAAAAACTGGCATCTAGATATTGGAACAATAGACTTCAGCAAGGACCCACTTACTAGGCCATTGTCATGTTGATAAAACTAGTCTTGGACCTGTGAGCATCTGGCGCAAGCAATGGAGAGGTCTCCATTAAAAGAGACCCAAACACTAATGTATGATGATAAAATTCAGTTTTAATAAATGCATTAGTTTATCAGATGCCTCACAGAGAAAATTAGTGAGTTCAAAAAGGGGGGGAAAAAGAAAAAGGATAGAAAGAGAAAATAATGAGGAGAAATCACCAGTAAAATTCAGCACACACATAGAGAAATTCTCCAACATTACTTAAACGGGCGAGGGCAGGTTCGGAAATCCTTGTTATACCCGTCTAAAATCTAATCTAAAAAGCTTTATTTTAAGTCAAAATTTATGCCTATGTATATAATAATTACTTATGCAGTGTGAAGAGAATTAAACATTCCTAAATTTATATAATTTTTTCTATTTTACTGATACTATATATGATAAGTATCATTAAAATATGATATGCCCAATTATAACAATGCGGGCTCAAAATGGGGGTATCATTCCACGACCTTGACCTGAACCCGACCTGGGTAAAGGAATTCCCCTGAGCCCACCCCGTTCCTTGATTAGCATCCCCATATCTGCACTGCTAGGAAAAAATGACCTATCTAGTTAACAAATTCAAGATGTGAGATAACAATTTTACCCATCAATTTGTTTACTCTCGGATATCCTCTCGTAATGAGGGGATTATTAATTGAAAAACCCAATCTGGATAAAGGAGTGGGTATAAGTATAGGGATATCCATCCTGCATGTACGACCGACACCTGCCCCGATTATATTAAATGATGAGATATAGTACATTTTATTTCCTATTGATAGAAAATTCAATTTTAACTGTTAGATTCCAATTAAATGGTTACAAAATTAAATGATATATATTAGAATTCATTCGAATATAAAAATTATAACAATTAAATTGAAATCTAGTGGTCACAATTGATTTCCCTATCGATAGAGAATTGAAAAATATCCTTATTGTACTCATTCCCATATATAATATATTAGGAATATGTATAATTTATATAAAATACTCGTAACAAAAAAGAATATATAATAATTAGATTTTATTATCGAAGTCTTACTAATCTTAGTGTATGACATTTTCATTAGATTTTCTTATTTAAACTCGTTTTTCTTTTTATTTTATCAAATTCATCAAATAATACTTTTTTTTTTTAATTTTTTTATGCAAGGTATGAGTACACACTGGTATCCGCCTACCTGCGCACGGAATACCTACACCCATCCCGCCTCCTTAAACAAGAAAATAGAATAAGTATGAGTTTGTTTTTTCCTCGCTATCATGGGATGAGATAGTCATATTTCGTCTCGTTGTGATTCCTATCCAAGATGGAGAGGAGAATAAAAAAAGAGGAAGAAAAACATAAAGTGAAATAGACAAAGAAGCGTAAATTTTTTCCACATCATGTTTACAAAAAATATACATATATATACATAAACAGAAAAAATAAAAATAAGAAACGAAAAGGTTGGGATTTTCGAATTCTAGTCGAACTCTTCTAAGTTTAAGGGGGAAAAAAACAAAAACAAAGACAAAAACAAAAATAGAGAAAAACTAAAATATATGTTTGGAACATTGGTGACGTGGGAGAGCCAAAGTCAAAGGGAGAAAAACCCAAAGGACGGGGACAGAAGGGGTAGAGATCTTCCAATGTCTCAAAAGAGAAAATTCAAAGCAGTAAAGAAACTAATTAATAAAAAAAATAGAATAATAAGTAAAGAAAGAGGGAGACTCAGCCTGGGAAGGAAACCAAAACCCAAAACCAAACTAAACTGTAGACTAGACTATAGAGAACAAAGAGAGAGTGGGGGTCCTGTCGTGGCACGTCTCTAGCTAGGTGGGTCGTCTAGTCTTTAACCAGCGGTTTTAGGAATATAATCAACCCAAAAAATAAAAAAATAAAATAAAAAGTAAAGTAGAAGCCGGGCGAAAGCGAATACTCCCTCCCCCTTAATATTCTTCCTTACTTTTCCCGTTCGTGCTTTCCATATATATATATATATATATATATAAACACCTCTCTATGTATATATGTCTTCTGTGAGATTTCTAGAGCTAAGGGTCGACTCTGGTTTTTAGGGTTTTTGAAATTTCAGTCTGTTGTTTTTCCCATTTCATGGTCAGAGCTAAAACGACGACATGAGGAAGAAGCTCGATACCCGTTTTCCAGCTGTAAGTAAACTCCCTTCTCTCTGTTTTTATGTATTTGCTTTAATGGGTAATTGGGTATTTTGGTTTCTGGGCTGTGAATGAGTGCAAGTGATAGAAAGCATGTCAAGTTTTTATTTTTTTATTTTTTATTTTTTAAATCGTCTTTGAAAGTCTCTTTTGGGTTTTTTTGGGTTATGTCTTATGAGGTTTGTAGAGGGGTGGATGGGGGTTAACTCTATCTGTTTTTATGCATAAAAGTATAACTTCCACATTGGGGAAGGGCTTTTGATTTGTTGGTAGTGTCAACTTCACTTCTAAGGCTATATATACACTGTAGTTTTGCGGCTTTCTTTAAACAGAGTCTACCTGTAATATTGACAAGAACAATCTTCTACAGTGTGAGAAAACATATTGGGCTGCACTTTCACTGCCCACTTTCTGTTTTTTCTTCTCCTTTTTTTTTTTAATTAGTAAATGACAATAATAAAATGATAATGATCCAGAGAACCCTAACTGACCTGCCGAACCTTGCAATGTTTGTAACTATGGTAATCTTATTCACCAAGTAGGAGAACTTGATAAATGAATTTGAATAACAGCCCATGTGACTTGACCGCTCAACTAGCCCCATAGGGTTGGCCACTTTTTAAGTTGCTTTTGTTAGGTAAAGAGATTCAACTCTTAAAGAAGGTTGCAATGTTTGTAACAATTTGATTGTGCTTGTTTTATGGTTTGGACTTTCTATTACGTACTTTTTCTCAGCAGTGCACACACATAGTTTCAACTTACAACCGGTAACTTAGTAAGACCGCCATTTAAATCTTATTCTTGCTGCACCACCTGTCTCTCTTTCTCTCATTATTTGGTGGTTGTGTAAGTAGTTTATTGTGCAGCATAGATATAGGTATAAGCTGTAACAGATAAATGGTTATGAGCACTCAGTAAACATGGTGCACTTTTCTTGTATGGTAATTTGCTTTAAGAGTACTTGTAGGATTATTGGCTTTTAAACTTATACCATCTGATGTACTGTAATAATTGGTTTCCGTATAGGAATTTTGGCTTGGACCTTTAAACATCCAATAGCTGGGTACCTTTTGTGACCTGATTTTCTTACCTTATGTTAGCATTGATGGGGATGAACAATCTGATGGTCTGCTTTTCACATTTTGTTGTTCACTTAGTCCTGTAGATTTGATTGAGCTTGAGGTCTAAAATTCAAGGGAACTAATGGCGTGGACTTGTCATGATGATGGAATATTGTTTTTGGTTATGTTGTTTGGTATTTTAAGACTCTTCATAGATCACTCTTGCGTGTTGCTTTTTTTTTTCAAGTACGCTGGTTTATTAATGTAAACTTTTAGCTTTCTTGCTACATTGGGTGTTTTGGGATTCTTTTTATTTTTTTATTTTTTTATTTTTTTTTTCTGTTTCTTTATATTTGTGGAAACCTTGCTAGTTCAGAACATTAATCAAATGGTGGATCTTGAGTTTGTTTGTTTATTAGTATTAGTTCTGACTGAATTGTCCTCTTATAGATGGTTGCATTTTTTACAAATTTTTTGTTTGGGCATGTATTGAAAAAGAAACTTATCACATGAAGTTAGATATATCATGTGTCACCCTCAGTCAATTATGAATGAAACTTGGAATTTGTGTCATTTTTCTGCTATTTTATGCGCAAGATAAGATTGATTGTTCTCTTATTTTATTTTCATCACCTTTCTGTATGGGTTCAACAAGTTCATCATGCATACTTTCGTTCATCTTTACATCAATCTCTGTTAGTATGTTTGAACACGTGCATGTGCTCACATTTTTGTGTCCTACTTGTAGCATCTGCAAAGTTTCCTGATTTTGGCCCATTGAAACATTTGTTGTATTAATATCTCGAGATCATATAGGAGTTAGCTTAGTTGCCAAAGACATAATTAGTCATCTTACTTTAGGTACAGGTTAGGGGGTTATATTTTTCAATCTCTCTTCTTCAGGTGGCTGTCAATCATTTATCTATATGGATAAGATCATATTTACTTACAACTCCTCTTCTGCATTGTAGAACCCACTCACTTCCGTATGGTTGTTTCTGGCACCATCCACCATGTTTCGTGTGTTCTGAGTCAAGCTTTCCAGTAATTTACCCAGAAAATGTTTTAACAAATTTTTCTTTGTTCTGCTTTTTGCCCTCTCAAGATATGTTACCTTCTCACTTTATTTTATTTTATTTATTTTTTTGGTGGGGGGAACTGGTTTTCTTTTCTGACTGCTTAATGCAAATTGGATATTTTTTTCATAATTTCTGGTCCAAGAATAAGTGGTTATGCTAGTCTGGAAGTGAATCTTGTACTTTTATCATTTCTGTTAACCATTGTTTTACTCCAGTGATGTTATAATCTTTTTACANATGTTGGAAAGATTGCTATGGCTGTGCCTCTTTTAGTTTGTAAGTATTGTTTAAATAAATTATTCAGTTAAAAACCTTTTAGTTGCATTTTCATTTATCCTTTCAGAATCTTCAACTGTTGTTGTCACCCCCCAATCTGTACTAAATATATTTTTTTCATACTATGCCATGCAGCTAAAGCTTTGGAACTATTTCTACAAGATCTTTGTGATCGGACATACGAGATAACTCTGAAGAGAGGTGCAAAGACAATGAATTCTCTGCATTTGTGAGTGAAATTTAATCTGACTAATTTTTTTGGTCCAATATGACGTCTTCGAAACATGAAAATGTAATTTTTGGGTGTTTTGTTAAGTTTGCACTCTTTCTTGCGTTTGCCTGATCTGCTGACATGCTCATGTGCTATAAATTGGTTTTGATTATGCAGAAAACAGTGTGTGCACACGTTTAATGTTTTTGATTTCCTGAAGGACATCGTCAGTAAGGTTCCTGATTTGGGTGGGTCTGATACCGCCGGTGAGGATCGATCTGTTGCCAAGAGAAGGTCTGTGAAATGTAACTTCTATCTTTTTAGTAGTGGGCCAAGTGGCTAAGAAAGATATTTTTGTTTTTAAAAATGACTAACATTTCAAGTTCTTGTGTTTTTTCAGGAAAGTTAATGATGGTGAGGACAATGCTAGTGATGAGGAGTCCAAGAAGAGTAAACTGGTAATTTTTCAAACTGAAACACTGGTCGTCTTCCTCCTCCCCCATTCCCCTCCTCCTCTCTCCCCTTTTGACTCTTTGAAATTAAATGGCTCGTATACTTTTGATACTGCGAATCAAGTCAATCAGCAAACATAAATTGACTTGGAGTTTCTAGTCTGGATAAAATGGTGAAAGACTAAATACTGAGAAAATCACCCTTGTATATGCTTTGAATACATCAGTTTCTAAGGGTGCGTTTGGTATAGAATTCAAAACCTATTCTACAAATCCAGAAACAGCTTTCATATAAAAAGCTGGAAGGATTTGGAAGGATCAAACATTTATCCTTTCAACTTTCTACGTGAAAATTGTTTCTGGATTTGTAAAATAAGATTCAAATCTTATACTAAACGCGCCCTAAGTTTTCCTACGTTTTTGGGTTCTTAAATCCACTCCATTTATGCTTCCAAATTTGTATACTTTCCAAACTACTTCAGTCGGACCAATATCCCATCAGTTTTAATTTTTTGCATTAAAGTTACCCTCATTGGCCCTTGTACCTCTGCATAACTGACTTTTTCCTATTTATGTGACCACTATTGGATGATTAACTGTTATATTATATTTTTAATTAATTGCAGCATGAAGCTGGCAATCACAGTGTTGGCAGTGGCAGAGGAAGGGGTAGAGGCAGAGGGAGACCTCGTGGACGAGGTAGTCGAGTTATGGAGAGGGAGACAGCTGCACATCAAGACAAATTTGAAGATGATCCAGACATTTCCAAGTACAATGACAATGATGATCAAAACCTGGAAACTCTGGATGATAGGGCAGAGCCTGAAGGACCCAAGGTGAATGTTGCAGGTGATAAAAATGCCGAAGGACCAGTCCGAAACTTTGACTTGAATGTGGACTTGAATGAGAACGGGGACTTGACAACTCTGTCGACTCCTGTCCCTGTCCCTACCCTTACCCCTCCCCCTCTCCCTGCTGGTTTGTCTGCAAAGACCATCCCTGAAATGAAGCATGAGGAATACTCTTACCCTCACCCTGGTTGGTCTTTGGCAGACGTGGAGAAAATGGCCATTGATCCCATACAACTCGCCAACTTAAATAGAAGGATGGATGAAGATGATGAAGATTACGACGAAGAAGGTTGACTGACCGCTGAGTAGAGGTGCTGATGCTAGTGGTGAACTCTCGTCTTATAGATATTAGTTCTTTTCTTTTGATGATTTAGTTAAGAAGACGTAGGATCGAATTAGTGAAAGTTAAAGAAGATGTAGGGGTGACATTGTTATGACAGAAGTTAGACAGTTTAGGACAAGGTAGATGAAGAAGGAAAGAAGAAGATTGACTTTGACCAATTTAGTTAAATCTTAGGACTAGA
This sequence comes from Trema orientale, assembly GCA_002914845.1. Lineage (NCBI taxonomy): Eukaryota > Viridiplantae > Streptophyta > Magnoliopsida > Rosales > Cannabaceae > Trema > Trema orientale. The sequence goes on from JXTC01000008.1 coordinate 1,884,593, forward strand.
TGAATCCTTTTGGTTTGGGTTTACCCGAAAGATTGTAGTATATTATGCTTTGTAACAAAGGAAAAGTGAGTAAAGAAACCACATTATTTGTTTTTGTTGGACTCGCGAAATCGTTTGTGTGACTGGTTCTAATTTCCAGCAACAAATTTTACCTCTTTGGTGCTCAATGATACATCCGGATTATTAGTTGTCTAGTTTCAGATATATTATTAGTCACGCCGTACTAGAGAGCGGTCATGGCCATGGGATATCTATTGGATATTGTTCTAGGAATTATCTTAACTGTAAAGGGCGTCTATCCGGATCTATTTTTAATGAAACCGAGAAGGAAAAGGTATGTTTGTTTGTCTCCGCTGACTCAAGGCTGCTGTTGAGTTGAATCAGCTGCTGTAGTTGAACAGCTCGACAGTTTATCTTGGGGTATTACCAGTACAGAAGAGTTTTGCATACAGACTTACGCAGATTCGTTTTTGTTTATTTATTTAAGGATTGTCGAAATGTTCATTAATTTGAACTCGAGAGAAAATTAGATTCGTAGTGTAAGTTTAGCAGGGTGGTGCTACTCTAACATGGTATTAGAATCTTAGTCACGTCCATATAAACGGAGGTATCCATTACCTACTGAAACTCAGACTTTCATTCTCCTATTGAAAACCTTGTCAAACCATATGATGTGTATCCATAGCTAAAACACATGTTCTTGGCTTAAATTTTCAGAGTATTATTCTCGGTCACAATAGCATTACATAGCTTTTTTTTTCGTATCGTTATCAGAAATATGTTCGACATTACATAGTTTTTTTGGGTATCGTTATCATTTTTTGGGTATCGTTATCAGTAATATGTTCGACGTAGCAGATATTGACAAAATTCCAAATAGAAAGAAAAGGGGTTATGAAAAATATTTCAAAACTGAAACCAACTGACGAAGTCCAATACTGACTTCCAAATCACGGATGGCAAATTGATTAACGTAAAAAGAACCTAATTATTACCGTTTTCCATAAAAATTTAACCAAATACTAACATGGAGACCAGTAACCGGATTGTTTTACAGCATTTTTCAATTCAATCTGGCAACAGACTATCGAACAGATCAAAAAGAGAAGGTAGCGTCTGTCAAAGAGTCTGTTGGCAATTCTCTTTCCAAGAATAGAAGCTCGTGAAAATTTTATTGAAAAAAAAAAAAAAGAAAAAAAAATCTCGCAAGAACTTTTGATATTTATGATATATAAAAAAATAAATAAATAAAAAGAACTTAGTAGGAAATTTTCAACGAGAGGTATGCCAACATCGATTGTACTATTATTCATAGTTTAACAAAGTCGCAACATAGAGTAAGAACAGTTAACCACGTGTTCTACATAATATTAGAATAAATATAAGGTTTGAGAACAATTTGGCTCCATTAATCGGCATGGAACATACTTTATGTTATGATGTTCTCAAGAGTTCAACCAAGCATACCAATTTATACAAAACAACCCCAGTCACCTGAAATTCAGACGACAAAATCATCAGTACAATAGCAACGAGAATGAGTTCATAATTTACCAATCATATTGAATCAAAGCAAAGCCCTCAAAATTAAAAAACATCATGGAATCTGATGAGTCATTCAAATTTTCAAGGCAGAAAAAAGTGTATATTACACTCAAAATCATCAAGCCTATCACGAAATTGTAATCACAAGAACATTTCATAACCATCTAAGTGTACATTTGCCACAGCATTGCACCACCGCAGTTACTAATAGAAAAGAGACGATCCACAAAGAAAACCAAGTTTTAACAGTTAGCCTATGGTTGGTCCATGCCACTGACGAAATAACTCAAGACATTAGAATGTCTGAACTTGTTATCTTGTGGTGTTCAACACAAGGTGACAAATGGACTACTTACTAATATAAACTATCATAGAACATACTGTAGGACCGTCCAGGATGCAGAAAAATTAAAAAAAAAATTCTATAATCATAATTCAAGCACAAGTTTGATGTTGTGAGGTCTGCATGTTGCAAATGATCATTGCCCACGGTTAGTCCTATCTTTCCAGGAAAATTAAGCGCATAGTTTGGCACATGATGTTCACGTGTGAATTTTGCCTCTTCAAGACAACTGACCAAACGAGACAAATTAACTCGGATAAAGTACCCCAAATTCCCACCTATATCCCTCTTTTAGTGCCATCTCTCCAAACAACAAGTGATAATAACTCTCAAAACAATGTTTAGAAGAGATTTCTTTTGGCTCTAAGCTGTGAGCTATCCCTACACTAGGACCCTCGCACCCATTTTAAATTCAGCAACACAGCAGGTACAAAGTCCAATCCCAAATTTTACATACCAAATGATGTGGCAGATATTAAATCAAAATTTGAACAACACAATGTGTAGAAAATAACCTTAGTGAGACAATTCAAATACACGACTACAAAACCAGTTTCGTAAAAAAGAAAACCGAAATTAGACTTGTTTCTTGAACTCAAATAGACGAAAATCAGCTTCGTGGTAATAGTTTAGCAGAGTTCTGCTCTACGATGGTATTAGATTAGTCACATCAACATAAATCGGAAATTATCCATTATCCACCGAGTTCTAATGTCTCAACAGTCACTCATCCTCCTATAGAAAACACTCGTCTAACCATTAAATGGTAATCATAGGTAAAATACATCTTCATTCTTGGCCCAAATTTCTCAAACCATTACACTCATTATCACACGATCATACATAATGAACAAATACTAACGTGGAAACCATTATTAAAGGTTGAATTTTGGCAAATTATTAAAGCAAAAATATTACCAACCAAAAACAAACAAACAAAAAGAAAATTAAAAATAAATAAATAAGCGCATGATGACAATAAACTTGACATTATACAATATACAAAATATGCGTACAAAACAGAGATTTGACGTTTAAGTAGGTTTTACCACGGGCGAGCATCAAGCGGTGGAGCCAGAAGGAGCATCGCCAACAAGTTTGAAGTCCTGGACCTCCTTGAAGTTCAACCATGGCTTCTCCCAAACCTTAGCTTCGTAAACCTTCTTCTGAGACCCATCCAGAGCCTCCAAAGTTATGTAGTACACAGTACCAGCAACCACCTGCTCTTTCGTATTCACTACCTTCACAAATTGCAGAACCGAATTCTGCACAAACCCACAAAGTTCGATCGATCCATCGGTCGATCATTCGATCTCCACTTAATTCAAAATTCAAAAAATAAAATTAAAAAAAAAAAAAAACAAAACTAGAAAACCGTTTTCCGGACTTAAAGAATCTCAAAACCCATTTTCGGTTCAAACGATTCGGAAAATTGAAATCGAAACGAAACGAACCTGTTTCTTGTTATGGTCATCGACAGCGAAACGAGCAAGGTTTTCGATGTCGAGGCTGTTCTGGTTTCCTTGCACTTCTCTGATTCCACCCACCGTCGCCATTTTTCCTCTCTTCTCCAACTTCGATTTTTTTTTTTCCCCCCCTGCTTTCTTCCCAAATTTTCAAGTTGTATTCAGTATTCTCACACACATTAAATATCTCTCTCTCTATATATATATATATATTATCTTATTAGAAAATTAAATAAATAAATGGTGGTGAGTGTTTTCAGATATGACGAACTTATTTTTGAGTTTTGTGCACCTGCCAGCATGTACACTCGGGTGTGACGTGGCATGTTTGGATTTGCCCTTAGGTAGTCAACGAAGACATTTTTAGAGAAATACGTTCGATTATTCCACAGGATAGAACTTGCTTCTGTTCATTTGTTTACTTTTATCTTCGCTTAAATTATTTTTATCGTTTTTTAAATTGTTGTTATAAGTTGCTTAAGTGCGAAGAGTACGAGCGGTCAGTCAAAAGTATGAGGGTGGGCCCTGAATTTACTCTTCTGGAAAATATAATGAAGGGTGGGTCTCACGACTCTCACCCGCCAAAAATGGGATTGGATATGCTTTTGGAATTTTCTTCGGCGGAGGATGAGCATACGTTTCGAATTTTTTCAATGAGATTAGACCGTGGATGGCGTTTCGATTTTTCAATGACATAGATGACAAACATAGAGCAATCCTATGGGCACAATGATGTGTCAGTATCCATGATTCTAATTAATTAATAAATTAAATTTCAAATGAGCTCCACTTAGAATCTAATTATTATAGTCAATCATGACATATCATATAGTACTAGCACCGTATGGCGCTTCATTGCATTATTCGCCAAACAAATGCTCATATGTCAAAGGAGAATCACGCAAAAAGAGGGAAAAAAAGAGAAAAAGAAATATTTATTAATAAAATTCATTTAATAAATTAAACTCAAATGGCTCATAATTATTTTTTTTTTAAATTAAATAGCTCACAACTTGAGACTCAAGTTTAGCTCTAATCTAATAAAAGCTTTAAATTAGCAAGGAAAAAAAAAATCTTGTAACTATTCACCTCACTAAGAAAAGTAAAACCCTTCAACTGCTTTTTTTTTCCCTCTACTAAACACCTTTAAGTCCCAGCTCTCCATCTCTGTCATTTTTTTTTCCAAAGTTCAAAGTTTCAATATCCATGGCAAGATCACTGAAAAAAAAAAGAAAAAAAAAATGCATGGCAAGAAAATTTTCCACATTAGTTTATCCCTTTTTTTATGTGGTCTAAATTAGCATATTTATTAAAAAAAGACCAATTAAATACATAACGATTTGTCCTTTTAATATTCCCTAAGTTTAGTTTCTATTATTTTAGTGTTAGACTGTTAGTTGTTGTTTTATAGATCTTGGTTTTGGAAGTTTGAGATATTATGTGAATACTATAACTATTTAGACAATTGACTATTGAGAATCACACCAAAAAGGCCTAACTTTTTTTCCCTTTTAGTTTTTTTTTTTTCTTTAAATGTCAAAACAATATAAAGAAAATTAGATCATGAAAGTTTCATGTGCCAGAGCCAACAACAAATTCTAACACAGAAATTCCATTGTAGTTTTTATTATATAAGAAAATAATTGTTAATTTTTAGAACATCGAATCATTAATATGTAGAGAAAAAGAACAAATAATTTACCTTTTAATGATAGTAAACTTTTTTCTCTTTTTCTTTCCTTTTTTTTTTTAAGCTAAGAGTTGTCAACGTCAAGTTGTAGACAACTCAATACTTCAACTAATGTTATTTAAGTTGCTTATAATTTCATAATCTTATTATCCTAGATCTTTGGTGATATATAATAAGAAGGTTTTTGGATTCAATTCAACAGCTATAGAAAGGTACTTTAACAGAAAATTAGAGTCACCAATTCTTACTAGGAAAGATAAAGATAATACAACATTAAGTAATGTGGATATCAATCTTGTAGAACCTCTGATAAATCTAGGTTAAGAATTCCGATTTCATAGAATAATCCTAATATTAGAGATCAAGTTCAACGAGCATACATATAAAAAAGTCTTTGTCAACCTCGGCAACATAACTTTCTAATGACAAAATTTAGGAAAAAATCAAGAAAATTCCACTTTGCATGGTTTGAAACAGTATGCTAATTGGTTATAATACGGTATAGTGAAGGATACTGCATTTTGCTTATGTTGTTATCTTTTTAAGCCAAATCGTAGAGATCAATCAGGTGGTAATTATTTTGTTAGTGAAAGATTTTCGAATTAGAAAAAGAGTAAAAGACTTCAAATTCATGTTAAAGGGTCTAATAGTAAACATAACCAAGTATGGAAGAAATGTTAAGCCTTGATGAACCAAAAACAACATATTTAGACCATTTTGTCAAAGCAATTAGATCAAATTCGTGGTTAGTATAGATGCCGCTTGATTGCATCAATTGATTGTGTTTGTTTTTTTTTATAACAAGGGCTTGATTTTCTTAGTGATAATCAATTTGAAAATTCAAGCAACCAAGGTAACCTTCTTAAGCTCTTGCACTTTCTAACTAATTACAGCGAAGATATCAAATATATTATATTGAAGAATACTCCAAATAATTTGAAATTGATATCATCTGACATTTAGAAAGATATTGTGAGAGCTATTACAATAGCAAATATTAGTGTTATTATTAAAGATACCAGTGATTCATTATTTTGTGTTTTAGTTTATGAATCTCGTGATATTCAATTAAGGAGCATATGGTTGTATTACTCTTATATGTGGATAAGAATAGAAATGTAATCGAGCATTTTAGAGGAATTGAACATGTTGCTAGTATCACAGGTTTATCACTTAAGGACAATACCAATGTATGGATTATGTATATTTAGATTGAGGGGATAAGGTTATGATGGGGCGAGTAATATGTAAGGTGAGTTCAATTATCTCAAAACACTTATTTTGAAAGAAAATTTGTGCGCTTATTACGTCCATTGTTTTGCTCATCAACTACAACTAGCTTTTGTAGTTATGTGGAAGAAATATATTCGAGGCGTATCATTTTTCAGCATAATTATTGGTATTATAAATATTGTTGGAGCTTCCTCAAAACGTTGTGATATTCTTCGAGGAAAACAAGACGCCATAATTGTTGAAGCGCTTAAGAATAGTGAGATCTCGAATGGTCGAGGCCAAAACTAGGAAACTTCTTTAAAATACCTAGGTCATACTCATTGAAACTCACATTATGGTCTATTCATTAGTTTATCGGTTTATGACATTGGTATTAATTTTATCAGTTACTACTGCTATTGTAAAATTAGTATTTTTTTTCTATGAATTTTGTTAAGAATCAGCTACGCAATAGAATGGATGATTAATTGATGGATGATAATTTATTTGTGTATGTGGAGAAAAACATCCTTTATAGTCTTGATAACTAAGTTATTATACCAAATTTTCACAGCGTAAAAAGTTGTAAATTTAATAGTTTTTAATAATATATATTTTATTAAATATATGTATGTCACAATGTAAAGCCATCACCGACAAAAATTCCTAGTTTCGTCCCAGTCTGTCCTTTTCCAAAGGCCATTTATCAATGATGCCCTAAAGTAGACACTATTAGTTATACGTGTCCCACCATATTAACTAGTTGAAATTACTAATTTGACATCATGTAAATTGTGGTTTTTGTCCAACCGTGTTAAGTCAGGATGCTTGTAATTGCGAAATTAATCTCGTTCATAGTATTTTTGTTTGCAAGATATTCATAATAAGCATAACACAATTCTTGCCGCAAAAAATTATAACAGAGAAAAACGTTTTGAAATTTAATATACTTAATAAAACAAACTATGAAAAACTTGCACAATACTTTCATAAAATAAAAAATAAAAAAAAATAAAAAAACTTATACAACACAATCGGACGTGTATGATAATTAGATCTTGGCCTCAATATTCATCTCCAACGTTATGGACTTGGACTAAGTATATGACAAACTAAGCATTATCCTCAGCTTCATCANNATATATATATATATATATATATATATATATATATATATATATATATATTATATGCCTTGGAGATGGTCTAAGAATGAATACAATACTAGTAACGCTCATTAAAACTAGGACAGACCATGTTCAAGTACTTTAACTTGTAGCTGGGAAGATAGTCTAATTTAACCCACATCTCTCAGTATCAAAAGTCTTAAGTTCGAATTTCACTCCACTTAAAAAAATAAATAAATAAATAAAATTTGTTTCCCCCAAAAATAAAAAATTAATTTGCTGGATTGTAGCTCAAAATACCTGCACTTCTCGTAAAAGTACAAGGCTTTGGGCCTCCTGGGAATTATCCGAGGACTTCTCCAACACTGAACCCACGTAAAGATACTTCTGACCCTCCTTTTCGTCGAGTGCCTCCATCATTATATAGTACATCATACCTGAAACCACTTCCTGCTGATTCACATTCACCACCTTCGCAAGCTTCAGAGCCGCATCCTACGACAACATACACAAGCAAACGACAATAATCATTTCGGTCCAAAGTTGAAGAATCTCTACACTTTTTTTATAGTATTTCTTGTTTTATTTAAACAAATACTAATTAAATTGAAAGCAATTTGTCTTAAGATGATGTTTGAGAAAATCTCCAACTTGATTTTTGAGAAAAAAATAAAAATAAAAACTCACGTACCTTTTTCTTGTTATGCTCATCGATAGCGAAACGAGTAAGGTCTTCGAACTTGGGGTCATTCTCAAATCCTTCTACTCCGCGGAGTGGGCCAATTTCTTCCATTAGTTTCTTGATCGATCTCCTCTTCTCAAAGATTTCTCTGCCTGTTGTTCTTCCCAACTGCACCTTGTAATTGTATATCTTTAAATCACATATATCAAATAATATTGGACATCATGTTACATATATATATACAATCGCATGCCTCCTTCTCGGCTTTTATTTTTAATTTTTCCTTTTTTAATATATAGTTGTTGTTTTCTCTATGTATTGATTCGTTGAACAAGATATCTTAATCATTAAAAAAAGTACTGCTGGTGTACAGTTTTTGACCCGTGTAAAGACGTTTGACTTGCCTAATTTGTTGATTCATCCATTCTGAATGAATTGATCATCGATCAAGTGGCAATTTTTTTTTTTTTTTTTTTGGGCATAGATAAGGTAGTGCAAATGGGCAATAATCTACAATGATCGATATGTAGCTTTTGCCGACCGAGCGAAAATATTAAATGAAAGGGAAAAGTATATGCCAGCTTCTAATTATTGAATTCAAGCAAAAAGAAAAAAGAAAAAGCTACTAATTAATTATTTCATCATTCTTTCTACAATTTTATGTAGATGATGCAGAGTTGTCTTGTATTATTAATTCTCGAGATGAGAATCAAGCAGCCCATGTGCTCCAATCGAAAATTTTGGGAGTCAACATATCTGAATTATTTTTCATGAGAAAGACTGAACTGCAACAAAATTTGATTGTGGATGAATAATACATTTGTATATGCAATTCACTTTCATAGGCGCCTGCGCTACATTTTTTTTTTTTATAAAGAAAAAAAATTCAAAAGCTTCCGAATCCGAAACTTCAAAAATAGTTGTAACAACTGCTGAGAAGGTTGCAACAACTTCTGTTAAATATCCGAAAAAGAAGATCCATCTGGGGTTGCTAAAAATGATGCTCCACCTGAACCATTCAAAGACAAGGGGAAATTAGTTCAAACAAAGACAACTGAGGAGTACAATGTTTCTCGTGCTTATTCTTCTATTTATTGTGCATTTTGAAATGAAGAATTGATTAATTTTCTGGATGAACGGAGGAAAACTTCTAATTTGACGTGCAGAATGAGGGGAAACTCTTCTTTTATAACCACTAAAATAGGAGGTTACACACATTTGCTTTCAATTGGAATAATGCTCATAATGATGTCAAACATATCATAAAATGAGACATGACATATTTACTAAATGAGTTATACGTGTCGTGTCGTATTCAGGTTGGGGTATTATCGTGTCGTATTATAATCGTGTCAACCTGAACACGACATGATAATACAAATTGTCAGCCCTAAATATAGTAAAGGCTGGCTTTGTCGCTTATTACTTGCAGTCACTTGTCGTTATTTTGTTTCAATGTTGTTATTGTTTTGTTGGATGTTTTTAGCAAAATGTATTCATTTTGAATTTATTTCTTAAAACCATACTTATCTTTTTCCTATTAGCTGGTTAGAAACAAAATGTAAATTTCTATTGTTGCTTATTTAAAATAATATATTTCATCTAATGGTTTAGCTCATCGTGTTAAAAAAATAATAATAAATAAGTATATACAGTATATAAGATTACAAAATAATTATAACAAATGTTTATAATAAACTTTAAAATAAATTTAAAGTTACTAAAAGTTGTTATACTCTAAACTTGAGCAGAATTTCAGCAGCACTTCAAACCAAGTATTTTGCAAAACAAAAGATAGTTAACCGATGAAGCTTGTGTACCGCACATAATCCTTGAAATTGATTCACTCCCTCCACTAGAATGTTTGAGGATTTTGCAAGCAAAAGTTTCCCAGGATACAATGACGACGAGTAGCAAGTGAAGTACTTTATAATAAACTTTAAAATAAATTTAAAGTTACCAAAAGTTGTTATACTCTAAACTTGAGCAGAATTTCAGCAGCACTTCAAATTAAGTATTTTACAAAATAAAAGATAGTTAACCGATGAGGCTTGTGTACAGCACATAGTCCTTAAAATTAATTTGCTCCCTCTACTAGAATGCTTGAGGATTTTACAAGTAACAGTTTCCCAGGATACAATGATGAGGAGCAGCAAGTGAAATACCAATATCTCCGCTCTATGAACTGGATTGTTATGAACTCCAATACACTAAGAGATCTAGGTACGAAATTCCTAAATACTTGAAGAACTATAGCTAGAAAAACGAAAAACTCAAGAAGACTTGAAAACTAGAGAGATTAAGAGAGAAATTAGAGAGGAAAACTTCTAATCTGGTGTGCAGATTGCGGAGGAGCTCTCCTTTTATAGCCACTGAAATGAGAGATTATACACATTTGTTTTCAATTGGAATAATGCTCATAAAGCTAAAAATAGCTGTTATAAAGCCAAAAGTGCCTAGTACTAATACCTAGCAGATTTTTAGAAACTCCACATTGGTTGTTATAGTGCCAAAACATCCAACCATTAAACCCAGTTTTTTGAAATTGCTCCCTTCAAGATGAAAGCATGGTGCATGTAACTAACTGACTATTGAATTGAAGCAAAATTAAAAAAAAAAAAAATTAATAATCTGGGTCGTAGCAAAAAAATTAGCCTTATAAGGGTCCAAGTTTCAGCTTGACATTCAAGCCTATAAGTACAAGCACACGGGCCCATGCAAATTCAAGTCTAAGTCCAATGATTTGCACCTCCTCGTGCACGGCTAAGAGAGCATCTGTAATAATTATTCTTACTATCATCACAAAATATGGCTCTATATAAACCACTAAGAATAAGCTTCTCCTTCTAATGTGGGACTTTTTGTTTTTCCTTTCATTTTTCCATTTCTAATTCAAATAGTGTACTTTTGAGTAACAATTTCTCATCATCTGTGCACCATTTTGAGCGTACAAATATACGAAATTGATGTATTCGCTGAGGAAAATAAAAATTCACCATGACCTTCCATTAACAGGATGGTTCATGAAGATGAGTAGTATGTCATACTTTAACTTCACAAAACACTTGCTTTCAAGCCAATACTAAGCCCAATTTAGTTTAACCCATTTTCTAACACATTGAAGACCAACCTTCTTCTCGGATTCAGTCCCTTGTGTATCTAGATTCTTACATCATATTTTGCAAATCCCTCTCCCCTAAACTATTTTTCCTAATACTGCCAGTTTAAGAACTAAGCCTAGATCTACTAAAAATATAGGAAGATTACAATTTGGTGAGCCAAACTTTCGTTTTTGTTTTCTATTTCTTCTTTCATGCGTAGATCATCTTAAAACTAAAACAAAAACAAAAACAAAAAAACAAAAAAAAAAACCATGGGGCTGGATATACCAAGTGCAAAACCTGACTATTATAAAAACCGTTATAGTTAGTGTATAGTATATCATGGATATACCAAGTGTACAAATTGATATCTTCGGCCATTAATCAAAAAGAAAAAAAATATTTACTAAAATGAAATGTAAAAAGGGGACACTCATTCTTATTTCTCTAGTTTTGTATTCTTTTTTTTTTTATTTTTTTTTTCCCGGGGGCGCCAAAATCTAATATTATCCTCCAAAATGACTACTCATCCTAATTCCCTGTTTTCCAGTCCTTTTTTTTCTTCGATTCAACCATCACACTTTCTCATGACTTTTCTCTCTTCTCTTTTCTTCCTTCTACATTTTCCCCTCTACCGGCAAACGTAGCCTTAGAAAAATGATGTTTAATCATCACCTTCTTTTGTTATTTTGTATTCTTCCGGGAGAAGAATTCTTTTCTTTAACTTTCAATACCAAATAAGTTAACAAAAGTGGGGACAAAATTTGTATACGAAATTCAAAGTATTTACCCTTAGGAAATTTTGAATGGAAACATAGCTAATTGGATATGCTACAAATGAACAAATTATCTTACACACCAAGATTTCTCCCAAGTCCAACCTTCCCGAGAATAATGAAGCCGTAGTTTTTTCACATGTCCACATGAGGATTTTTCTCATTTTAAGATATCTCAGCAACAAGTTTTGAGACACCCTTTTTTTAATCTACCATTTTCTTTCGAAAGTACTAATCTTTATCTTTTGGAAACCAAAGCACTCAATTTCACTTGAATATTGCTGCAACAATTAGAGCTTTACAAGTTATACCAAAAGAAATATTAACAACAGGGCACCAAATGGACCATAAAGAACCATTTTAAGAGAATCGCGAAACTAATAATCATCACATACAAATAAAACAAGTATTGTAAAAAACACATCCATATAATAAAATACAAAGGTTACAGAGATTTGGTTTTAATTACGTAGTTTATAATCACCCTTGTCTAAGCATGATCAAGTGCTTGACTCAGTCAAATTAGCTGCATCTCCAATGAGTTTAAATTCTTGAACCTCCTTGAAATTCAGCCATGGCTTCTCCCAAACCTTGGCCTCATAAACCTTCTTCTTATCACCATCGAGCGCCACCAAGGTTATGTAATACATTGTACCAGAGACCACCTGCTGTTTCACATTCACAACCTTCACAAACTCCAGAAGCGCATTCTGCACCCACATATAAAAATTAAAATTAATTTTTTTTTTTCAAAAAAAAAAATGTTATGATCTACAAGAACAACGATCAAATCTCCGCCTATCGATCGAAGCAAAATAATAACCAAACCACAAGCAAATTAACTTTTCTTACACAGCATTTCAAAGGAAAGAAAAAGGTTGAACGAAATACCTCTTTCTTGTTGTACTCGTCTACAGCGAAACGAGCGAGGTTTTCGATCTCTAGACTGTTCTGCTGGCTCCCTTGAAGTTCTCCTACGCCGCCAACTATCGCCTTTTCATTTAGACCAGAAAAAAAAAAAAAAAAATTAGAAACCATTTTTTGGAGGAGAATTTGAAGAAGTAATGGTAATAACAAACAAGAAACAAGTTCATTCAAAACTGTGGATCTACGTTTAAAAAAAAAAAAAAAAAAACCATATAATAGCTTACGTTATGAGCTAAGGAGTCGGAGCTTGAGCCGGAAGGCGTGACATCATCGCCAATAAGCTTAAACTCTTGTAGCTCCTTGAAGCCAATCCATGGCTTCACCAAAACCTTGGCTTCGTAAACTTTGGTCTTATTAATGTCCCCCACATCAACTGCCTCCAACGTTATGTAGTACAACGTGCCAGAAACCACCTGTTCTTTCGCATTGACGACCTTTACGAATTCGAGGAGCGCATTCTGATCAAAATAATTAATGTTTCAAACACCAACAAAAATCAAGTCAAAAATTACAACAACAAAAAAAAAAAAAAAAAAAAAAAACCACAAAACCTCACAATCACAAACACGAAACCTCTTTCTTGTTGTACTCTTCGACGGCGAAACGAGCGAGGTTTTCGATCTCTACGCTGTTCTGGAACCCTTCCACTTGACGAATGCCCCCCAGTGTTGCCATTTTCGTGTGTTTATTTTTTTTTCTTTTCTTTTGAATTTGACGTTGTGTATGTTTATTATATATAGAGAAAGCAGAGCAAAGAGAGAGCTTGGCCTTTGGTGCATGAATCTGCCTTCTTTGGTGGGGAGGGGGGAGGCGGTATCACCTACGACGCCATATGTTTTGACTTTCTGCACTCGCCTACGTCTTCCGTGTTATCATCTTTGATTGTTCTTTTTAAGGTTTTTGCTTCCAATGGGATTGAGATGTGACGTGGCACGAATGGTCAACGAAGACTTTTTAATTAGTTTACGAATACTATGGATTCCGCCCCACGATATAACTTACTTTGTGACTTTTATTTTTAATTTTTGGAGTAATCTTTACTTCTAATTTTTAATTTGCTATGATACACCCAAAAAAAAAAAAAAAAAGAAAGAAAGAAAGAAAAAACATTAGTATTGAAGATATTGAATTAATAACGCTAATATTAGCCCTTAATCGAGTAAAACAATATGATAGCCAATCATATAACTGTCCCTTTTATGCTGGTTTTTTCATTTTTTATTCAGGCTAACAAACGCGTATGTTGATTGAGGATTTTTCGAATTGCCTCTCTCTTTTAAAGTCATAAATAACGTGGCATTTGGTTGTTAAACAAAAATAGAAAAAAAAAATAGGAATAGTAAGAGGAATGAAATGTTTGGTTGACATATTGGAATCAGTATGTGAATGATGATTACTATGTTTGGTTTATTATATAACGGAATTAATATTATATAAACGAAAATACCTTACTATTAGAAAATTGGTACGAATGTTAAATTTGTACAAAAATTGATTCATTTATTTATTTTTGTATTTTTTGCATTAGAAAATTCTTTTTTTAAAAAATAAAAATTTTAAAGACGGATATATTATTTCTGTTCTTTTTTTAATTATAAATTATAGTAAAAATTATATATTTATATGTAGTATATAAGTGTGAAGTGGCACTACTTGATTTTTTTTTTTTTTTTGGCTGAAAAAAACACTTCATAGAAAAGGAAAAAATAAAGAGGCCGAGGGGAAAGCACAACCACCCTCAAAGCAAGGAAGCAAAATCCAACTCGCAGTCCGAAAAGATCTGAGATGGCACATCAGTGACAAAAAAATTCCCGAAATAGAGAGTTGCGGCAGCCCAGACTGCCATGTTATGTGCAGACACTACTTGGTTAATAATACTTCAAGCCGTATAAGGTTTGATGTGTTATTTTCTCAAATCCTGTACTTTTTTAGGCCAACTAAAATAAAAGCAATTAGGGCATTTAAAATTAAGAGCAGGAATGAAATAGTCTTTCTAGTGGTTTAGTTAAGGAAATATAATTCCACTACTTGATAGATTTATCTTTCCATTGGAATGATTTTTCTTAAGTTAAAAATCTAAGCCAAACAATAGAATGGGTAATCCTTAGGAATACTCATTCCATTCCTTTGTCTATTCCTATAAACCAAGCGCCACCTAAGATAATTTAGTTCATCTAGTGGAGTAGCTTATATTGCAATTGCAAATTAAATAATTTGTTATATAACGTCAACAACGACAAATAAGCAAAGATGTACAGGAAAAAAAAAAAAAAAGACTGATTCTGTAACTACTCCTGGACAAGCATGTTACACATTTAGCAAAATTGTGAGCCATGAAGCTATGGGGATACGTATGGTTTTGGATCCATTCTAGCAGACTTTTCTATGAGATGAAAATCTCAAGTCATTTTCCACTAAGATCAATAGCTAGCGCTAACGTTAAAAGGAGTCTAAAAAATAAAAGAACAAAAGAAAATGTCACTTACAAACAAGAATGGTTCTGTAATCTCAAGCATGTTACACATGGAAACTTTTTGAGCTATGAGGTTAATCGGACAAATATGTGGTTTCGAATCTCTCTAGTACATTTTTCTGTGCACTAAGAGGGATGATATACGTTATCTTTTTAGATGGTGCTAAGGTTTCAAGAGTCTAGAAAAGAAAAAAAGAGTCCCGAGAAAAAAAAAAAAAAGAAAGAAAAATAAAATATCATATTATAGACCGTCGGATTAGATCCAATAGACGGTCACGATCCAATGATTATGACATACAGAGAAAGTTCAAATTATCCTAAACTTCAGGCTTTTCAGATAGTTACAGATAGACTATTATTCATTACGTGATTAATTATTTCCTCACATTAGATTAGCCACGGGACATTTCTCTGTAAAAACAAAGCCTATTGAAAATAAGATCTATCATATACAAGCAAGGGATAAACAACTCAAAGGTATCTAATATCATGTCTTACTACATGCCAAACGATAGCCTTTTCAAGCCATAATATCTAGCTGTATTCTTTAGTACAGCTGAAAAAAATGTGAACCGAAGAGTCCTTACTAGGAGAAGAGGCTTTTCAGCCTCCTGGAGGCCTCAAGGATAGTCTCTCTATGGCCAAAAGCACTGACCCGAATGTACTCTTCACCACCTGGACCAAATCCACTGCCTGGAACTGTAATTATGTGTGCATTTTCGAGAATATAGGTGAAGACATCCCAAGATTTCGAACCGGGAAAATGTGCCCAAATGTAGGGAGCATTTGTACCGCCATATGCATCTAGTCCGAGTGAAGCAAAAGTCTCCACCAATATCTTTGCGTTCTCCATGTAATAGTCGACCACCGATTTAATTGCCTGATGACCAACGGAAGGATAAATTCAGATAATTAAAAGTTACATCAGAACATGAAGTTTAGCAATCTGCAGATCTCGTGTTACATACAACTGATTCAAATAAACAACTTGGCAGCCAGCACAAGTCTCTCCTTCCACACATCCTTAAGATAGGTGGAAACATATGGACAAAGATTTTATACAAACTATAGTTTTTACCTCTCCTTTTTCTTTTTTTTTCTTCTTTTTTCCTTTTTTCTTTGTTCTTTAAGTACTAATTCTGCGCCCCCCCCCCCCCCAACAAAAAAAAAAAGAATGTCAAGGCTGAAACAGTGAGTTTTCTGTGTAAACAAACTCCATTGCCTATCTTTTAAATTCATAGAACAATAGGTAACTCTGTATCATTTTAATATAGTGCCCAGGGCTGTGAAAGTACTCGTGGTGAGTTTGCAATGAAAAGGAAGAAGACACCACACAAGCAAGCTATTTGAAAAAAGTAGGGTCCTAAACTAATTCATCAGGAATTTTGAACTTACCGCAAAACCCTCAGAGGAAAGGCATGCCAGACCACCAGCTTGAGCTATGTTGGATGCTCCGTTAAAGCAAGTGCACACAATGCGATCGAAGTCATTTATGACAGGAAATCCATTTGAGTAGCAGAGTTCCTCAGGGACGACTGTCCAACCAAGACGGATGCCCGTGAACCCGGCAAATTTGGAGAAAGATGATACTTCAATTGATACCTAATAAGGAGTGACTATGAATCAGCTAAAGATAACAAAATAATGATGCATTGTATTGTGCTACAATTAACAAGTAGCCTTTCACTAAACAAGCAAAACTTAATATGTTTGAAACATTAAGTGACTACGCAAATCAAAGTAAATATAATAAGATATAGATGCGCCATAGCTATAATCAGAAGAGACGAGCAGATAATCAGGGCATGAATGAGTAAGAGAGACAGTGAGAAATATTGCACTCTTTTAGCTCTTATGCTGGACATTATCCTAAAGGTGGTGCTAGTAGGTATTAGCTTTTGACCAATCAAGCAAAACTTATTGATGTTTAATACAACTTAGCTCAAGGAATAGGGACTTGCCTCTCTGGCACCAGGAATTTCAAAAATTGAACGAGGACGACTATCATCCTTGACATAAGTTGCATAAGCAGAATCAAAAATAATAATTGAGCCATTGTTCCTCGCAAATTCTACAAGTTCCTCTAACTGTTTCCGAGTTGCTGCATGACCAGTTGGATTGTTCGGAGAACAAAAAAATATAATATCTGCCCTCGAAGTTGTCGACAAGTCAGGAAAGAAATTATTTTGAAGCCCGCAGTTCATGTATTCGATGTTCTGAAACTTCTTGCCATCATCTTTGAAATTACCAGCCTGACCGATTATGACACTCGAATCTATGTAAGCCTGTCTTAAAGAAATATTAGTGATCAACAACTGCAGGACTAATTTGCAACAGAAAGTAAATAAATATATAACTAAAAGATAAATTTAGAGAATAGGAGTGACCACCATAGCACTGTAAACAAAGTATGGCACATTTTTACAGACAGAAAAACAAAGAATTTGGAAAATCTTAGTAACAACTAGAAATTTAATAGAAAGCCAAGTATCTATTAAAACAGAGAGATCCAAGTTGAAAAGGGCAGGAATCGCAGAGAGAGTGGAGAAAGAATAGAATGGCTATGTATATAATATAACTTCACTTGCGTGCCATTACAACGTGGAAAATTTGGAAATAGTGGATTCCCACATGCATTAGAAAGCCAATTGTTTGGAAACTCACATTCTTCTCTTGCTACTTGCTCCAAAATAATTACAGACATATGAATTTGTATAACTGAAACCTCCTTATGAAGGTATATCTAGTAAAGCTATTTAGGTATTAAACAATGTTCAATAAAACAGAGATGAGACTCAATTGAGTAGAGTGATTAGTACTCCCCACAGTTCTGTTTAAGGCAACTTTTGTAACACAATTTTGAATTTTTTGTCTATTCAAATATTTTGCAACGCTCAAAATCTCAAATTGCATCTTGGGTATATCATAATTAAGAAATGGGTGTTCTGTATTCAGAATCGTAAAGGGAATGAAAATTTGTTGTTGCTGATTACTTTGCTTGTAAAGCCTCTTCAAAGAGTTGTCCTTGCAAAACTTTTATTCTCTCTAATAAACTTTGACCAAATTCCCTAAAACACGGTAGACAGTTGTACTATAATTGGTGTGGAAATAGAGAAACCGAAAAGGTACAGAGCAATCAAGTTTATATGGGGTCCTTTAGCATACTATCAATCCAGAAGGTTGAGGTTTTTTAGTTGCTAAGCTATTACCATGTCAAGTACAAGAACAATTGAAACAAATACATACAACATACATGCTGATTCCAGAATATAAATGAATAAATACATGCTAAAACATAAAAAAATTACCGGAAAGGATGGGTCCTGAACAGCTATTGTCACATTGGAACCAAGAAGCAACTATATATATATAGGAAAAGAAGACAACCGTTAATTATAGTTAACATGCAAAGAATGAATAATATGACCCCGAGAATAGAGGGAAGGGGAAAAGGACATAAAACATGCAAAGAATGAATAATATGACCCCGAGAATAGAGGGAAGGGGAAAAGGACATAAAACAGGCACCCTCCAAATATTAATGGGAGATAGATTGATTACCTGAAGACGAGTGATATCACACTGCGCTCCATCTGATATGAAAACTTCCGTATCTTTTACCAGCTCATTTTTGTAAAATACTTCAGCAATTGCCTTCCTCAATGCCTGCCATGCAGATAAAGAAGTTAATCTAATGCATTTACTTAGAAAACAAGTAGCTGGCACTATATAAAAATAAATAAATAACAACGTTTGCGCAAATGTTGGAACTTCCATTTGTAGTTGATTTATCACTAGTAGACACACTAATCTTGAAAAAAAAAAAAAAACTTATTTTTCGAGCAGGAAATTTATTATTGAAAGGGAACAGAAGTGAGAAAGAAGTAACTTCAAAACAGAAGACTAGCATATGCATCACTCATATTGAATTGATAGATAACTACAGATATTGTTACCAAGCTAAGTACGATGAATTTTAGGAACTTGGAATTGAAAAATCAGTATAGTTACCACAAAGAAGTTGAACTAAAGCATCAGAATAAAGAAGCTGCAAAAAAAATACCTTGTTGCCTTGCTCAGGTCCATACCCTTTATAACCAACACCCGTTGAAAGGCCACATACAAACTGCAAAGAACTGTATTCTTAGGCACCAATAATGAAGAGTTAAAAAACATTCAAGAAAACTTTCTATTTTTTTTTTTTCCTTCTTATGATGCTCCTGGTGATGGATCTCCATTTTTTTTATCTTTTTGGTTTCGTCAGTGTTATGTTTGGGTGCATCAAATAATAACTTTGAGGATTCTGAATGTTGCAAGAGCAAGAAAGCATATCTAATATATTCTCTAGAGTCAGAGATGAGGGCATAAATTCACAATACTCAATAGATGATGTAGGATAAGATGAGAATTGAGAAAGAGAATAGGTAGAAGAGTAAAGGGTGATAGAATTTAGGCAGAAATAGATGAATAGGTAGAAGAGCAATAGAGAATCAAGATAAGAACTCAGAGACAGAGATCCATAGGAGGAGAAAACTCAATAATCGTTTATTAATTCATTATAGTCTAAAAAGCAATTACACAGCTAAGCCTATTTATAGATAGGCAATTGCACACAACTAGGAAACTAGACACATTCTAGAAACAAACATAAAAGGGAAATAACAAACTAGTTACTCAAAATTTAAATAACACCTAATAATTAAATAAAATATAATTATATAAACCTAAAATAGTCTAATTAATAATAATCATATAGATTCCTAATATAGTTTATTCATATTCCTCATCATTCTCCTGGGGTTCGAGAACTCGACTCCAACGAGTTAAAACTCTGGTAAACCATGAAGCAATAAGCGAAACCGGAGGAAATTCTTCAATTGAAAGTCTTGATTCTTGATAAAAATGTAAGATCTGTAAACAGCACAATTGAACCACTTTCTCTGCGTAATAAACATAGGAGAGAACACAGGAGGTCTTGGAACACCTCGGTAAGTAAACAAATCTATCTCATTGAAAACTAGTCCAATGGTCATAATAGAAAGAAAATTAAATAAATGTGCATTAGATCCAAGAGAAACTATAGGAATTGGGGACTTATGTTGACTAGGATCACACGATGGGGAAGTAATAATGATTTCGGCAATACTAGAATTATCTTTCTCATTAGATTCAATCACTCGTTCCTTATTAGAATTATCTTCCTCTACAGATTTAATTATCTCTTCGTCCTCAACTATCTTGTCCTCCTCAACAGATTTAGCTCTCTCTCCCTGAACAGAAATTTTACAAACTGGCTTACAAGGAGTGGTAATAACATCCCTTAAGTCTTGGCAAATTTGGTTAATGTTGACTAAATCGATTTTCATGTCGGCTATATGTTTGCGAAGGCTAGAAACTAATGCAGGATCAACCGTAGGTTGGCTTAAAGAAGTTTCAGTTTCTAGAACATGACTGACACTAGATTGATAGAAGTACATCTTTTCCAATTTTTCTTTCATCTCAACCCACAAAGTGATAGGCGGATGAGAGAAATGTTCAATTTCATGTTTTATTAGTTTCCAGTGAACTTTAACAGGTCCAACTAATTTTCAACTAGCATTAAAAATACATTGATCATCAGTGAAATTATGATAGTCAAAGAATTCCTCAAGAGCACTCACCCAAGCTAAAAAGATATTATAGTCTGGAGTACCATCATAGGCAGGAACATCTCCTATGACCCTATCATTGTGTCGTATCTCCTCAGGGTAATAACTAAAGTGGCTATGATATTGTTGAGGATAATATAGAGGACGGTCATATTGCGAATCATGATAATATCTATTATCCTTATATGGTTAATGGTAATAGTATGGAGAATAAATTGGAACACTTATATTCAATTATTATAATGGATCAAAACACATTCATGAATTTTTCAACTAATAAAACCATAAGAAAAATCTTCAAGAGGAGAAATTGTTACCAAACAAGGGTACAAGTACAAAAAATCTTCGAATCTGGAGCAAATATACAAGCTTCAACAAATCAAGGACCTTTTAGCAAAACTGTCAAAGCTAAAAGTGTTGGAGATGGTGTGGTAGAAGCAAAGGGGTGGAGGTGGAGAAGAGAAAGACGTTTCTCTTTGCTGCAATTTGTTTTTTATTTTCGTCTTTTTTTTTTTGGGTAACCTGCTATGTGAAAGTTGAGGAAGCAGCAAGTGTTATTTTTTTTTTTTGGACGAAAATAACAAGAAAAAGAAAAAAAATTGGGGAGATTTCGACGGAGAGAAATAAATTCAGGCAAAGGAAATTGAACGAGGCCGTGATACCAATTGATGTAGGATAAGATGAGAATTTAGAAAGAGAATAGGTAGAAGAGCAAGGGGTAATAGAATTTAGGCATAAATAGATGAATGGGCAGAAGAGCAATAGAGAATCAAGATAAGAACTCAGAGACAGAGATCCATAGGAGGAGAAAACTCAATAATCGTTTATTAATTCATCATAGTCTAAAAAGCAATTACATAGCTAAGCCTATTTATAGATAGGCAATTGCACACAACTAGGAAACTAGACACATTCTGGAAACAAACATAAAAAAGAAATAACAAACTAGTTACTCAAAATTTAAATAACACCTAATAATTAAATAAAATATAATTATATAAACCTAAAATAGTCTAATTAATAATAATCATATAGATTCCTAATATAGCTTATTCATATTCCTCATCAATAGAATTGCGCATGGCACCATAAGTACATGCATCCATCACTACATCAATTTCTTGTATTCTAAATCATTCAACAAACTTTCTTAGGCCTTGTCAGTTTGTGCAGGGAGAGTGTACATACTAATGATGGTTAACTACAGTTTACCCTCCCTAATTTTCGCCTGATTTAGTTGCAAACCCTTGGTGTATAAAAATTGTCATATTGCTCTCCAACTAAGTATCCAATTAAACAAAATGTTCACAGGTGAACCAAAAAAGTTTCTGTACTACACGTGATAATTTACATACTTCAGTAGGAAACTTCATTACACAAATGGACACTTTTTTTTTTTTTTTCTGATTGATTATTCACTTAAGACCTTTGGTAATATTCATGTTTAACAACCAGACTAATTTGCTCAAGTAAACTATGAGTTCATTTGGTTAACATGACAATTCTAAACATTAGTGGACAAAGTGCAACATGGATATATTACATATCAACCAAGAAAGCAGTATCGAAAAACCATTGAATGAGTATTTAAAAAGATGTTTTGTGGATGAAGTGGCATTTTCCATTATCTTTATTTTTATTGTGGTAGCATGTCAGTCAATTACAAATTGAAATAATACTAGGCTGCTAAAACATAATACCAGCCTATTCTTGATCAGATCTGTTTCTCCACATACCAGAAGGCCCTGAAACTAGCATTCAAATATACAGACAGGATATTTGACCTCAGATTGGTCTCAACAAGATCCTTTTAATGATACGTTATCACCCCATATAGAAAAGTATAATCAAGGCTCTCAAAGGGGGATGCCTAACACCATATAAAGAAGCAGGAGGTTTTAAAGATGTTTCCATGTAAGCCTTTAATACGATTTCCACAATCATTATTTTCCCAGCATAAGTCATCATTAATGCAAATGCACTATCTAGCAAGTTTTATTATTTTCAAACATAAAGAACTGAGAAAGAAAGGAAACAGTTTCTCAAGAAAAACTGAGCCAACTTTTCAATTAGACTAATTGGTTTCATGAATAACTAATCACCCACCACATATAAAGCCAATAAATCTTCTCTGTTTTAATAATGTATTTTGATTTTTATAATCAGAAACAGAAGCAGACTTAAATCTGCTTGATTTAGGTGGGATATAGAAAGTTAGGAAACTTCTCAGAGAATTTTCCACCTTTCATTGAGTAGAATTACAGAAGAATCATACATACAGAAAATTCAAAATCCATTTTGAAATACTCACATTAGCCATGCTCGATGTCACTATTGGTGGTATTGGCTGTGTCGTATCACCAATCCCAAGGCTTATCAACTTTTCATTTGGATACTTCTCAATGTGTCGAAGCTCGTGTCTTGAAATCTGAATTTAATACCATTAAAGCAATGAAATAGGAGATTTGAGGTGAAACAAGAGGAAATTCAAAGTGGTTCTAATATAAATGCTAGCCAAATAAAGACGTAGATTTGATAGACTTAGACAGATCCAAGAATCAACAAGCGAAAAATTTCACCTTTCCAGGTGATTCATCAGAGAAGGTTACCAGTTTCTAATTAGCTATAAACTTTTGAGACAAAGTCGAAAGACACACCCAGAAGAAAAAGACATAAACAGGAAACCATTATGTCTGGTGTTTTTCTTATAAGTAAACAACACAAAGATAAAGACATTAGAACAATCTTAAAAGACTAATATTCAATGTGAAATGAAAGGGAGAGAGTTAAAAATAGGCAACTTGAGTTAGGAAATAATAGGAGGAACAAAGCACCTCAGGAAACAAATATCCATTCTGCAATTTCTCCAAGTTTACATTGCGAGGTACCTTTGTACAAAATCCTGTCATTTGATACCAAAATCGATTACAGTAGGTTTTCAGCTAAAACAACTAACATAAACCACCTTCAGCTAAAACAACTAAATATGGCATACCGAATTGCTTCTTTTGGGCCTTTAGACTGTTAAACAACCAAAAGACAATATCAGATTGCAGTAGATTGAAAAAGGAAAAAAAAATTAATGCACTAATAAATTGTGTATTCAACAATTACAGATTAAGCATTAGATAGAATTAGACAATGATTCATAATTATAAATCCCATGTTACTACTTAGTACCTGCCCTCAGTTATAATAGGGGTGGCCTTAGTTATCATAGGCCTCAGTACAATCTCACGAGACATAGGATCACAAGTAGAAAAATTGTACAAGTCAGGTTTATGCTAATTGCTCCTATGCAAATCTACCTGTAGATACTTATGTATATGTGAGAGGAGTAGTAGATAATGCTAGAAATCCGTATCGAAGTATATATTCTGTGAATAATCTATACATTTTTTTCACCAATGATATGGTCGACAAATCTAAAAGTGATGTCCTTTATA
Source organism: Trema orientale (assembly GCA_002914845.1). Classification (NCBI taxonomy): domain Eukaryota; kingdom Viridiplantae; phylum Streptophyta; class Magnoliopsida; order Rosales; family Cannabaceae; genus Trema; species Trema orientale. The sequence goes on from JXTC01000008.1 coordinate 1,909,029, forward strand.
TATTATGCCATTCATAACTAAATCTATTCTAATTGTCAAGGATGGAAGTTTTTTCTGCCAGAAGCTAACATCACAAGAAAATGATTGGTTCACAGTTCACACTATATGTCAGCATCCAAAGTTACATATTTCGAGTAGTTATTGGACTATTCATGGAATGCATTATTACTATTTTTTTTCTTATGAACTAATTAATTGTTACATTTCATAGGAAGGTAATAAAGAATGATCACTCTCTTTTCCACACCACCTAATCCTTTCCATTAATTTCCTTTTTGCTTTTGTCCATGTGCAATCTATCTTGACTTGTGAAATGTGGAAAATTCATCAAGGCTTTTTCCTTGATACCAATTTTTTATTTAAAAAAATGTTGCATTGTATGTTGCTGCTCTATTTAAAGAGAAGGTGGATGGAAAAGATTGGATAATTACTTGCTGAGAAAAAAAATGAAAATAAATTGAATTAGAAATAAAGAAAGTACAAAGAAATTAGGCTCAGGACAAGGTATCTAGAGCCGAGAATAAGGAATATACAATTTCCGGTCAGTAAATTCCCTTTGAACCTTCTAATACCTGTTTACAGATTTATGCAGGCACACATTTAGCACAATCACATGAAAATTCAACAAGCTTAAAACTAAGCTGCATACTTTTATCGGTAGTCAATGCAGCTTAACCATAACTTAGTCTCATGCAGCCCTATGAACCATTGCTAATAGAAAACTCAATAATGAAATGAATTTCACAGTCGGCAAGTGACTTGATTCCATTAGGACATTAGGTAGCTTAGTGTCTATAATCTGGACTGAGCTAACAATACATTGGAAAAAGTAACATAACTTAGAATAGATGCAATCTTTAATCCCTGAATGAAACAATAAGAAAAATGCTTCTATTTTCCCTATGAGTAGTGAAATATCGGTTTCTGACTCGCCTTCGAAAAGTCAAGTGAGCCAAATCATTAGCAACAACTGACAAGTAGTCTACATACACAATAGGTACCAAATGTCACCAATATGCATTATTAAACTAAACAACCATATCTTGAGTCCACATACAACCACTTAACTCGCAACAGCTTTCTCACATGTGTCCAAAGTGGTGTTCTAATTATATGTGAAGAAATTTTTTCTCAAGCTTTTTAAACTTTAAAAATGTCCATTCACACTTGTACTATATTACAAAAAAGAAAAATGCAGATACATGCATACATAGATACATTTCCAAGAAATTCAGACTAACTAATCCTTCAAAATTGACCAAAAAGATATATCTCAGAAAGCTTGCATGGAGTGCAAGTCTACCCAACTACAATTAGAAAAATCTAAGCTATCTTGACAAACATAAAAAGGGTATTAAAAATAAACTCATGTCAACCATAGTATGCAAAAAGGACTAATTGACACTGAAAATGACTTTCTCTATTGTGAGTTAATGGAGAAAAACTGATGCACGAAATTATTCTCTAGCGAACAAATGTTGATTAAACACCTAACTTCAACTATAATAAAGAATGTATAAATAAAGAACAATTTGCTACAAAATATAGTCTTTTAACACCAAATGATCCAGTATTCTGAACCCATGTGGCCTTTCTTTTATATGATAGGAACTCGTGTGGCCTTGACCCTTCAGCAAATTCCAGTAGCCACAAACTATTTTTATTTTTATTCCTTTGTTTCTCCCATGAAGTCTCTGCATTTAATATATGAAGCCCATAACAGAAAAATTAGAAAAAAAATACTAAGTCAAGGACCCCTCAATTCCACGAAACCAACTTGGAAAATGAAACCCAAAATTCAATCTTTGAATTTTCAATCAATAATGGTAAAAAAAAAAATTAGAAGCACAAAGGGAAGTAAGAGACAGAGACACACATACCTCCGTTGCTCTGCTCTGGTCAATGGTCATGGCGTTTCACATAGGACAGTAGTGGACTTTAAAGTGTAAACCCACAGAGGTTTGGAAGTGAAAGATTCAAACCAAGTCAAGACACTACAAGGCTGACTGCTTGTGCCTTGTTCTTACTAAAACGTGCTAAACGATACACAGTTGACTTTGCATTCAAACGTTTCATATTTTATTTAGGCAAATAACAAGGTTGGTCCCTAAAGTTTTGCCCCTTTTTCATATTAGTTCATAATTTTTTTCTTTTTGTATTTAGGTGCCTAGTAATATATTTGTATTCTCCTGACGCAAATTTTTGGTGTTGCTGACATTACTCATTTGGCATTTTATACCCAAAAATAATTGTTGAGAGTTGTAAGAATGGAAGAAATTTTGGGTCATTGATCCCTAATTTTGCACATCTTCGACAATTCAACCTTTATTTTCTTTATTTTTGGCATTTAAATCTCAATGAACTATTTTTATACGGGCACAAACCCAATAAGGGACGAACGGGGCCTTTAAAAAATGATATTTACGTTTTATATGCATATTTCTTTTTATTTTAAGTAATCCTTTAAAAAATATTTGTAACTAAGCTCTCACTCAAAATATTATTACTCTCATAAACATAACTAACTTGCACATATTAATTTATTATATCTTTTTGAAAAAAATGTGTAGATTTTTAATTTACTTTTGGATAAATAAAGTTGAATTTAGTTAAATTAAATACAACATACCAATGAGAAACCCAAATTTTGGTGGGCCACCAATCACCATCACCTCAAGGCTTAAATTTAGCCTAATTTAATTAAAGTCTTGCATTGGAGTATTTATAAGAAAATGATCTTCTTCTTCTTTTTTCACATCAATTTAACAAATGACTATTTTTTTAGACTTATTTAATAAATGACCATTTTTATTAAAAAAAAAAACTATTAATGGTTGTTTTTTAGTATATCAATTTTATGCATAATATATCATTTTTATGTATATTAAATTTTTTTTTGCATATCAATCTATCAATTTTTATATGAAATATATCAGTTTACAAAACTTATATGTTTCGGTGTTTTTTTTATAAATTCGGTCATTTTATTATAGCATTTCAAAAACTGTCATTTCTTCAATAGGAACTCAAATTTTAGCAATTTGGCTACGAAGCTAAAAGAAAAAAAATCAAATGAGTGCTCATGAATTGATGAATTTGTTTTTTTATATTGAGAACGAGGTCTTCAATGATCTTGACAATAAAATTTATATAATATTTTCAAAACAAGAAAACTCACTGGGATAATTGTAGTTTTTTTTTTTGTAATTTTTTATTAGATTTAAGTCGACAAAAATTTTTGGCTTCATCCATGTCTTTATCTACCAATCTTTCAGGAAAAATTTCATCGGGATTCAAAGAAAAAATTTCATTAGGATTATCACATTTT
>JXTC01000008.1:1923921-1935861 GCA_002914845.1 Trema orientale
CTGCTTCTCTAAGGTATCCAACATTGATTCTCTTAACTTAATTTTAAGAAAACGGGTTTCATTCTGCATTTTTATTATGCGACTAAATTGCACAAGCATATACATTCTTGTGAACAGTGGGAGTCTGGGGACAATACAGGCAACTTTAAATTGAGTTCCAAACTATACAGTAAACCAATGCTCATTAGTTATTTGACACTGACACATTGCCACTACCTTATTTGTCCCGGTTTCTCTTCCCTTTAAAAGCAGATGCTTCTTTGTCCCTTGGGACTGGTCTTGCATCGTCACCCAAAAAAGAAAAAAAGAAAAAGAAAAAGCATTGCTTCCTGCTTTTGCTGTATAGTTAAGAAGGATTTCCAGTGAGAGCCCAAATATGTAGTGTGTGAATAACCCAAGTCGATACAACCACCAATGCTTGCCAACCACCTCCAATAGCAACACATTCAAGTATACTCTTGAGATTTAGATTTCGAAATTTACAGGAACTTTATTTTATTTAGGTCTATTTCAATTTAATATCTTAATATGTTAGAATCCAATTATTTGAGTCCACCTCTAGTGACCCATACTAATAATTCAATCTACACTTTTGCAAAAACTAGATTGAATAGATTAAACTTTTTTTGTGCCTATTGGACTATAATGTAATAAGTGTAGTATGGGTTAAGTTCTTTTAGGACTTATTGGGCTTGGAAGCCCAAGTATATTGTAAAATTTAAACTATTATAAATTGGGTTTCTAACACTTATACCTACAAAAACTGAAAAGAATTACAAAAATACGGAAGTTAGGATTTTTTCCAATTTTTGTACGGTTTTAATTAAGGAGATATCACTTTTTAAAAAATATTTAGAAAATTACTATTTTTAAAATAGTTACTAGTTACCACTTTCTAGAAACTGATTACTGGAAACTGGTTACTAGTTATATACCAGTTATAAATATCTTCGATTACCAGTTACCAGTTTCTGGAAACTAAACTAGTTACTATAAACTAGTTACTATTTTAAAAAGTAGTATTTTTATAAATATTTTTTTAAAAAAGGGTATTTTTCTAATAAAAACCGTACCGCACCGTGAAAAACACAAAAGCACCGTATTTTTCCAATTTTTTTAGAAATACCGTATATTTTCTAATTTTCCCTTATAAATTTTATTTTCTTAAACCATTTTGAGTGAGATCCACATCTTGTTGATGAAAGATCATGATGAATTCTTGTTTTTCTCCACAAGGACATCGATTTCGTACATTCATACGCTCAAAATGATGTACGGATGAATGGGAAATTGTTGCTCAAATATGCACTATTAAAATTTGAAAATGAAAGAAATAAGCTTAAGTCTTACATTGGTGGAAGAAGTTTGGTCTTAGTGACATATATCAACTATGAGCTATGTTTAAGTTAGATAGGGGACATGATGGATCCAAACAGTCTAAGCTCCAATGGACTAATCACTAATAATTATAATGAACTCTTAATTATAATTAATTTTTTTCCATTAATATTAAATGTCGTATATATGTTTGTTAAATCCTATTGATACTAGTTAACATTTTTTTCTTTTTTCCCAAAATAATCCCATTGGTCACTTTTGAAAGGCCCGGGCTCAAAATCCAAAATAGTTTCACAAAATATTTGATTATGCCACATAAATACAATATAAAAATTACAATTTTTACAATATAAATTAATTAAGAAGTATTATCAATTTTGATCATTTTTTAAAGAATATGATGAAAAAATGGACAAAATATAAATTACTTACAAACTAAGGACATTCATTTTATGAAAATTTTGTAATTTCAAATGTACTCCCGCCTTCTCAAAAACGAACTCAGTCGAACATGGTTGAGCTCCCCGATTGAGCTCAGTCGAGCAAGGTTGAGCACCTTGATCGAGCCCACAATCGAGTACGATCAATCCCAATCAAGCACGGTCGATCAAGCACGTGGTCCAGCACAATTGAGTATGGTAAGTATTAGCAAGAATTTCTAAGTAATTTTAAATGTGTGATATAACGGTAAGAGTATCTAATATTTATGGATGATTCTATTTTTATTGGTTTATCCCTAAGTGTAAATACCTATTAATTATTGATTCAATAAACAGAAAAGTCAGAAAAGTTCAAAAAAAGAAAAAAAACAAGAGTACGTGAATTAATTGTTTACTAGATAAAACGAAGATTTGTGCTTTTTTTTTTTTTAAAAAAAAACAGTAATTGTAATGTAATAATGTACGTTTGAAAGAGAGAGAGAGAAAAAAAAAGAGAGAAAGGAGAAAAAGGAAAATGATCATTCATGTTAATTTTTGGAAGAAGTTTTGTTGCGCTCCAAAACCAAAACCCAAACCCAAACCTCTGCTTCGTTTCTCTCACAAAACAAAACACAGTTTACGCCAGTAAGTATAGGCTGAGAACTTGAGAAGCTCTGCGAGCTAAGCAAAGTTGAAAAAAATGGAGGGCCTCTCACCTCCTGCTCCTGGCGAGGAAAACCAGTCCACCGATTTCAATACCCTTTTCTCATTTTACTCCAATTTCCTCCGGAATAGAGCTTTCACTTTCCTTTCTTCCCCCGCTTCCAATTTTCTCGGGAAAATTTCCCACCTCTACCGCCAAGCAGCTCGCGCTAGATCGCGGAGACGTCGCCCGCGTCTTCCTCTTCCATTACCTTCCAAAGCTTTGGATTCGTCTCTGTACGTCTCACTTATTTGTATATAATTCCCTTTTTTTTTTTTTTTTTTCCTTCTTATGACTTGTTTGGTTGGTGAGAAAACTGATGAACTATAAGATACTTGTTAATATGTTAGATTGTGATTGTATCAAATTCCAATGAAATTAAACGAATATCAAAAGGTACATTAATCAATGGACATACTAATTTTAAGTACATAAGGTTATACAAATTTTAAATCAGTTTTATTATATGCTTAATTTAGGTCAGTGGTGTATTTGGTTGTCTTTAAGATTAATTTCATTCCATTCTATGGTTGAGGAAACAAAGTAGTGTTGATTCGGGATCTCATTCCAAAGTTTTTAACGAAAACTTTGTTTATTCAATTCAATTCTTATTCTGATTTTGTACTTCCAATCAGATGACACTTGGATTCAAATAGGCCTGTGAGTTTACGAAATAGCGAGAAGTGTTGATCTTTGAACGCCATAAGCCTCTAATAATGTGGTTGTGATTTTTCCTTTTGTGAAACCATATCAACCATACAGATAGATACACCACTAATGATTAGTAGAGGAGAAAGGTGTTTACAAGTTTGTTTTCGAATATCGTGGCTTCTATTAGCTTTAGTAGAGAAAAATACTTTGTAGAAGCTGCAATATAAACATGGTTATACAAACTAGAAGGTACACTGACTCTTATGTTATGTCCTGTTCTATAATACACACACAAAATGGCTTACTAAGGACTCAAAATTGTAACCATATTTGGCTCAATGTCCATGAGTAAGCAGAAGTTGTATATAGATACGTACATTGGCTATAACATGGATATGACCCTATATGCTGGTGTAATTTTTTCTGTCTTGTTTTTTGGGTTTGTGTTGGATTATTTTTTTATTTTAATGACATATAATTTGTTCAAGGAATTCTAATTCAATATATTTGGGAACGTCTGATATGTTATCTAATATCTAATTTCCCGTTACTTTGTTGATCCTTAAATGATTTATCTTCGAAAGAGTTGATTCATTTAACATGCAGGGTAAAAACAGAGGCATCTAGAGTTGTTGATGTTCTGGAGGATATTTTGGAGCAGATCTATTCAAATTTACACAACATTCAGACGAACTTGCAGTTCTGGAAGTCCAGGGCTGAGGTTAGTGAATCAGCTTCACTTTAATTTTTTTTCTTTCGTATAAAAAGAAAGAAGCTTTTGACAAAGAATGTTTTCTTTCATTTTAGCAAACTACGTCTTGATTTGTTCCAAATGATAGTTTGGTAGCATATATTATTGGTATTTTCTTCATCCATGTGAATCCAATGTGTATTATAACTGATTTCAGGGATCAAATGCTCAGAAGGCATATTTTATGCTGTTTGAGAGAGGGCCACGGGCTTTTTTTGATGGAACAATTCAGTTGATACGTGAATCTGTTACTGAAGGGTCTGGTGTGCAGCATTTATGCCATTCTGCATCTGTTCACATATCTGAAAGGATAGATATCTTAAGTAGCTTACAATGTTGTCTTGCCACGTTTCTGGCTCAGGTTTGCTTAACCTTTTTCTTGATTGAATTGTTTAAGTAAGATTGCTGGTGGTTTTGTACGCTGTCGATTCTGAATTTTGTGGTTTTCTTTGAAATCTTTGTAGAAAGAATGCCTGATAGTGCTTCTTATTTGTTTCTATGTGTGAGAAAGAGAGAATGGGTGTTTGTAAAAAGAATATTCTAATAGGTACTGTTCATTCGTGTGAGAGAGAGAGGGAGCAAGGGAGAGTCTGATTTGTGAAAGTTTGATTTGAGTGGGCCTTATTAACTTGTAGTTTCTTTTCATCTATAGGGACACACTTTCACAAAGACATATATGACACACAAAGGCAGGTGCACACACATATAGACATGATCTTCAAGATAGAATCTAATTTTGTCGCTATTCAGCTCCACAGTTTCATATTTCCCTTTAAGAAAATATTTATTTATTGTTCTCAAGCATATTTAACATAATTTTGAATTTTTTTTAATATTGTTTAATGATGGTTTTTATAGGTTTATGTTGAAGCTGACCGGTTGGGGGAAGAGTTAATTAATGATCCAGATAATGCGTTGGTTTCATTACTGGTTACAGTCAATGCCTTATTCTCCAAGTTAGAAGCATCGATTGGCCATCTAGATGCAACACACCAGGTATATTTGTGAAAATAAGACCTATTTTTTAATCCATCTCTACAGTCCCTGTGGTGGTGAGTTCACCTTTCTCTAATCAAATTCATCAGAAGATATGCAGGAAATTTCATCAGAAGATATGCAGGAAATTGAGTTTCATTTTTCATTTTTTTGTTATGCAATGATTATGCAGATTGATTCATCGATTGATGCAAGCTCCTTTCCACTACAGTTTGAGAAACTGGCAGAAGTTAATCAGGAAGGATCTCAATGGACAGATTGTGAAATCAAGAATGCTATAAACTTGGTTTATCAAAATCTAAACAAGTTGGAGACTTACATATATTGTCTTGTAAGGGCCTCTGCCATGTCTTTGTAGTTCTTGATTTTTGTAAACTTAGATTTGTGTATCGATAAAAATCTACTTTCTGAAATTTTCTGTTTCTATCATTATTTATAAAGCGTGTTTAGGTATCTTCCTTGTTAACATATTATTGCTGTTTTGTTGATCAGCTTGTAAGTCAGTTGTATAAATTTCTTTATAACATAATTTCCGGAATTTACTGAGCTAAGATAGTAACAAAAAGGAGTTGGATTTATGTTGATATATTGGTCTAAATGCCTTCTTATTCTGATAGTGGTAGATTTGTACTTTGATGCAAATTAAATGTTGGATGTTAAAAGCCAACTGAATCCTGGTATTTGCGTTATATCTGGATAGAAACTTGTGCATGTACATGTTGGTGCTACTGTCAATTGGTTTGGATGGTTTGCTTGTATTTAGGACGTCGTATAGGGGTTTCTGCAATGTGAATGTTGTTCATCCGCTCTAGGTATGGACGATGAATAAAAATTTTCGAACAGGCTTATACTGATTGGTCTTAGTGTTTCCAATGACTTGTCAACCTATAAGACATGTATTTTAGAAGCCTTTTCATTTATATTTGCATTTTTTTTTATCAGGTCCTCAAATATCAGAAACCAAGAAAAATAACTCGATACTGGATTCATTATACATGTGGTGCAGTTGGTCTCTCAGTTTGTTCCATGTGGCTCGTAAAACATAGTAGTCTGATGGGAAGTTCTGACATTAACAATTGGATTCGTGAAGCAAAGGATTCTACAGTTAGCTTTTTTAGTGATCATGTGGAGCAACCGGTATTGTCTAATCATTTGCTGTGTCTTTCTTTTTATGTCGTTATCTATTGTTTACAGATGATACTAGTTGGACAGTATATTGCTTTCTTGTCATTAATTTTTCTCAATCTATTGAGGAAAAGCTAGAATAAAATGTCAATGAAAATATTGGGACGCTAATCTAATCATGTAAATATTGATCTAAAAGGAATATTTGTACAGGTCCTAATCAACCCACACTGCACCTAGGTGTCTCTGGTGTGCTCTTCTAGTTTGTTTTTTCACTGTTTTGTTAACGAAACACTCATATGCACCTGCAGCCTGTTTGGAATGGTTTACAAAACACCATTAAACACACTTGCAGTTTGGCACATTTTTTTTTTTCGTTAAAACACTTCCAGACCTCATTGTGCTCACCCCTAACGAAAAGTTATTGCAAATGTTTTGGTATCTTAATTGCCTGTGTGTGGTTTAGTTTTATTTCAGTGCAAAAGCATGACTCTTTGATCTTCAATCAATGGGACTCTCTCTCTCACTCCCTCACTCACTCATGAGTATTTATAATTTGGACATCTATCTACTCCTATAGAGTAATATTGAGCCTGTACTTATTTTGTTGCCATATTATAAATGACAAATAAATAAGCAATTTTGTGAGTCATTTATATTTATGTGTATATGTTTAGCTCATATAATTTGAGAAAGAAAAGGATGATTAAGTAGGAAAATAATTGGCTTTTAATTCCCTGGCAAAAGATTAAACATTGGAAAATAATATGACGCATTTTAGTGGTACAGGAGTGATAACATATGCAACCGGATTTAAAGTATCAAGACTTATTAACAATATTGTCTTCTCTCTCTCTGTCTTCAAATCTGTTAATGCATATCGAACTTTCACATCTCTATATATCTAAGTTTTAGGAAGTTTGAAGATTGGGATCCTAGAGATTAAACCTATTACTTTGAATGTCTTGTCATAACATGGACAAGAATCATCTCATGTTAATTTGAGTGCCTAATTTAAGCAAATCTATGTCTGCCATTTCCTTTTTTCACGTTGTATTGTGCATATTTATAGGCATATCTAAAACATTAATAATATGACTCAATTTTTTTCCAGCTTCTGTCTATTAGAGAAGAGCTTTTTGAGACATTTAGAAAGAGGCACAAAGGAATGATGGATCTTGAAGAAGTACAGCTAACTTCTAATTCGCTGCACAGGTTGTTTCTATATTCAACTTTTTTATTTCTTCAGTTCACTGTTGTATAGTTAGTGCTAGACATGTGAATGTAGCATTTTCCTGCTGGTTTAGAAGAAAAATTCAGAATAAATAAGGTACCTTGTACAGTTTGATGTTCGAAATTCATATGTTTATTGCACCCTTTTCTACGAGTTCCTTTTGATGCCATATCTTTTGCACAGAATCACGTTGATCTTTTTTCTTTAATTTCATTGAACTTGGCCTTCTTATTTTTTTCCTTTTATTCCTTTTTAGTTTATGTGTAGCATGATTGTTGGGTATAAGTTGTTGATCTCCATGTAAAATACACCTTTCATTTATTTGCAGGATGTTAATAGCTTTTAGTGAGCAGGTAAAAGGTAAAAACTTCCCAGAGAATGCATCAGATCAGGAAATGCTTGAAATAGTTATGGCCAGGTGGGTCTCTGCTATGAGTTGTTTGCATGTGTCAGTTACGATAAAATACTGTTGTATGTACACAACTCTCTGAATTCCAGAATTTTGAGTTGAAAGGTTTCTGGTTTTCTTTATATAGGTATGAAAAGGAACTTATGCACCCCATTCAGAACCTTCTTAGTGGAGAGCTGGCCCGTGCTCTGCTCATCCAGGTAATGTTTAGATCTTTGATGTGTGATCACTGCTGTTTAAAATGCATCTTTATTATATTTTTTTATTTCATTATTTTTGCATTGCAGGTTCAGAAGTTAAAATTGGACATTGAGACGTGAGGTTCACAAACTTTGCTTTGGTAGAATTAATTGTGCAATTTCTTTTCTTCTTCTAGTTGCTTAAGGTTATTTTGTAAGCAGGGCAATGCTTGAACTCAACCAGATTCTCAGGGCAAATGAGATAAACTTTGCCATTTTAGCTGCATTACCGGCATTTTTTCTGTCTCTTCTTCTATTGATGTTAGTGCGTGCATGGTTTACACAGGTAGATTCTTTAAAACTTATCCAACTATTCTCGAATTAATGCATATTTTTCTGTTTGATTGATAGAATAATTAAGACTCCAATTTGTTTGCACTAAACCATCGAACTTGGCATCTAAAGCAAAGTTACATGATGTTGGAGGCAATATTTACTTCATTAGTATCGGATAACATTATTGTTCCATATCTTCTGTGTCTTTCTTGAGTTTGCAAATTGTGACTACATGTCACAACTAAGTGAGAATAATTGATTACCGGCAATTCTAATTTGTTATGCTGCTTGTGCAGAAAAATTTCTTCTGGAGTATTGTTGGATTAGTTTGCAAAAGATAAAATAACAACTTAGGTTAGTTAATTAGGATATTAATACGTTCTTTACACGTTTCTTTCATCCTTATGAGTAGTATCTTTTCTTTTATGGGGAGGATCTCTGGTCCTGATTGATTGTATTTGCTTTCTCTATTTAACAATATTATCTTTGCTTTATGTATATGTGTGTGTGTGGAAAAAAAACTATGTGGACTTACTTTAGTTTGCTGTTTGACACTTAAATGGTAAGTCGTTCCTTTATTTACACCATCTTTGGTTTCGTCTGACTGAGTTTCCTGTTTATTTGTATACTTCTTAATTTGGGTTTGTTCCAGTCGTTATTTACCGTTGTCATTCAAGTAGCAACTGCTTTTTTCAAGTTGCAATAGTCTCCTGAAGTCATTTCCACAAATTTCTGATTAGTTTTGTCATTCTTCATCTCGGGATTTATTCCAAAAAACGTGATATCTTGCTCAAGTGTTGCTATCAATGTTTCTTTCATGAATTCTTTTATTATTTTTTTCTCAACAGAACTACAGAAGAATTGTTTACAGATTTTTAACACATTTCTTTGGATGTTGATGTGATTTTCCAAAATCTCATGCCCAGATTATATGATTTTCGTAAAGCTGAAATACATGATTTTTTTTTGTTCTGAAAGCAACATTTTAGAAATTGTGGAACCAATAAAGCAGTTTGGCTTTCTTGCACACACTAGTGAAGGCAACAAAAGAGCTGTTATGATAGATAGATTTAAATTAGTTTCCTTATACTCTTCTCTCAACTCTATTCTGAGTATGTTCCAGAACTCTAGTTTAAATATTCAGATGATGTAACGTGACTGTTGTATGTCTTGGAAAATTAATAGATGGAAAAGATGCAAACTTGAAAATGGACCTTATATACAATAGAACTTGAAAATGGACTTTATATATGAAAAATCTGTTGTTCTATAATTGTTTTTGCCTTTTGGCCACCAGCTATAGACTTGTAATTTTCAGAAAATGTGTAGGATTGGAACCATTTTCACATAAAAACAAATTCTTAATTTGTTTTTTTCTTTTTTCCCCTAAATTCATTTTTGTAGCATACAAGATTTAAACTACTTTTATCATGACATATGAGATTATGGTTGCATACTGGACATCAATCTCTGATGAGCAAAACTCTACTATGCTCTCTCGTGCAGTTAGCGGAACATTTGAAGTCATCTCATTCCTAACGTGTGGCTCATATGCTCATATGCTTCTTTGTATGATTTGCTTGTTTGATTCTGATTAGGATACTAGAGCAGAAGGAAGAGGGAGAATTTCTCGCATCCAGAGAAGGTTACTTGTTGTGGAGGTTGAGAAAAGGATCATGCTGTATCAAAATTTTCTTGACCAAGAACTGGTAAGAAGCTAAATTGCACTTACATTCAGACAATTTACACCTTGTCTCCCAAACCAATAATATCGGCTTTTTTCACGCCTATTTAAAAACCAGATGCTTCAAAAGAGAAGAAGAGATCTTCTCGGCCTCACTGAGAATCCTTTTCCCTTAAAATTTTGAATGTATTCCTTTGCTTGGACAAAAATGAAAACCATGTGGCAAAGAAGCGAAACTGCTAAACATAAATTTGTGTAATCTTTATATCATGGTTCTTGCATCCCACTTTATTTCTTCTTAGTTTTAACTTTAGTTTTCATTGTGGTTGCTAGTTGACAATTTTGTAGTCTTTTCTTTCTCTTTTGGCAAAAGTAATGATTATATCTGTGAGACTGATGCATTTTTGTCTGGTTTAATAACCACTCCGATTTGCTCTTACTGTTGTAAATGATATATGAGACAGTGAAGTAAGGTGGTTTGCTGTACGAATTAGATCTTCTGCCCCCTTTCTTTTTGAAGCTGTGAGACGGGTTGCCTTGCTCTAAATTATAGTTGTCTATTGCAACTTATTCAAACCACTAATATGCTGCATTTTCCTCGTATAACATTTGAGTAACTGACCATGGCATAGCGTTGGTTTAATTCCTAGAAACAAAAGAGCATAAACATGATATTTCATGGTTTTACAGGAAAATGATGCACAATGCACGCTTGGTCTGCTGTTGTATAGTCTGGATCGCTTATACCGTGCTGTTGAGAGGCATGCAAAAGCAAGTGGCGAGTGGCAGTGGTTAGTTTCAGTTAATTCTTTTTACATATTTCCATGAAATACTTAGTTTGTCCTTGCGTGAGAACTTTTTGTCTTTTAACTTTTCGTGTTTTAAAGTGCTATGAGTAATGGTTTCTCTTCCATCGAGAAAAAGAAAAAGAAAAAGGAATAAAAAATGGTTTCTCAGGAAAACATCTCAAGATCTTTACCATTCAAATCAGTTTTTAAAAACAATATTGGTGAGGGAGGCCTTGAGATTGTGACTTTGGACACAGAACTAATGAGTGGTATTTGAAACAGCGTGAGGCAAGACATTCTCGACTTGGCAAAGCCTGCGCTTCAAACTGAGTATAAGCTGACCGTGACATCTCGCATGGGACGGATGTATGAATGTTTGCTTCCTTCACTGAAACGTCAGTAGAATGTCCTTTGGATTTTCACCACTTTAACCCACCTTTTTTGGGCTCTCTTCGTGCTGAAACTACAGTTCTGTAAGGACTCCGTAGCAATTTTGAAATCCATATTAATCAAAATCCAGAAACTGTAAGTCACATTTTGATCTCTCTCGTGTAAGTTTCCTTGTCCTAGAGCAATGCTTCACCAAACTTGTGTCCCAAGTTTGTAATTGAAACCAATTTTGGCGGTAATCAAATTCAAAGGTGTACTTTGGTACTATTATGGTGTATTGGTGATTCTCTGATCATCTTATTCAATAATTGAATGGTTTGCGTTAATGCTGATCTGACGTTTTCATATTATAATATAATATAGCTTCTAGGGGTCTATCACATTCACAGGCTTGTATTTACTTACTTGATCCAAGGAGGAAAAAACAATCCTCTAATTTAAGGAAATGACCAATAAATAAATAAGAAGGAAGCAAAAGGTTGGCTATACCCGCTCTAAACTAACTCACAGGAAAAATAATTTTAATGCGTGGCAAAGAGAATGTTAGTATGCCTTAATATTTCCAATAAATATTTGGAAAAGCCGAGAATTCTTCAGAAAACTGTTGTAAATTTCCCAAAAATCTCGTCTCTCCGTCAAAAGAATTTCTACGATTTTTTTTTTTTTTTTTTGAGAAAGGTTTTTCTATCAATGCTAAACAAGTGACAAATGTTGTTGAAATTTAGAATAACATTTCAAAACTATTTAGAAACGCTCCCGAATAGTCTTGAAACCTAAAAATTCCTAGCCCCTCTCTCTCTCTCTACTTGCATCTCCTCGCAACAAAAAAGCCAGCTCTGCTTGGAGGCCGAGAGGGAGTCTTTCATTCTCTTTCTCGGTCTCTTCTCTTCACTCTCTTCTTTCTCCTCCTCTCTGTTTCTTTTTTTTTTTTTTTTTT
>JXTC01000008.1:1936068-1953693 GCA_002914845.1 Trema orientale
GGCTCAATTTTTGAAATCCCAGGCCGGGCCGGCCCGGCCCGGCCCATTTTCCTTCCTAAGCCCGTTTTGGGCGGGCCGGGCCCATTTTGCCACCTTTAGCCTCATATAGTCTACCCTGTCAAGAATGTAGCCAGGAGCAAGTATTGAAAACAATAGATTACTGGTGATCTTTGTTATCTCTTTTTCTTGAAAAATTAGTATCTCTTTCTCTTGAAAAATTAGTATCTCTTTCTCTTGAAAAATTAAGGTAACCCACACTTTTCTTCTTAATTGTGTTTGTGATCTATTTTTTGAATATTTTTTTTTAGGAGTTTGAAATTTTAATCCTCATACTTACATTGTAATTTAAAGTTTTTTGTTTTAATTAATGATATTCTCTTGAGTAGCCCGTTTACATCAAAAAGAGAGAGAGAGCTTCAATTAATGATATTCTCTTGAGTAGCCCGTTTATATTAAAAGAAAAGAGAGAGAGAGAGAGAGAGAGAGTACGCTCCCCATTCATTTAAATATGAGTGAAGAGTTAATTATGTTGAATGAAAGTGCTTATAATTACTTGTAGATGTAGGTTATTAGAACAATTATTACCAAAATATAAATGTTTCTAAAGGTTAAATTGCACTTACATTAGTGCCAAATAAGGGAAAAAAAATGAATGATCCAAGTATATTGTCCAGTACTCAAGTACCAGGTGACTTCGTAGGTCACCTATAGTTGCTTGGTAGGTGCATTGAGGAATGCTTGAACTAAAATTCTACTGACAAGCATGGAGGAACACATTATGCACAAAACACACAGATAATATGCACATAAATCTATAAGAGTGCATACTAGAACTCCACTGGATTTATCTTTTTGGTTCGTTCAAATCATTTTCCACCACCAGAATTCATCAGAGTTGGTTTCTTCGACTTATACAAGGATGAATCTTATGCAAAGAACAATCTTTTATAATACAAAATCTTCAAAATCTAAATCTTGAAAGCTTTAATAATAGAAGAATACCACAAAAACTCACACCAAAGTGATAAAAAACGAATAAAACCCATACAGATATGGAATCAGGTCGAACAAAATAACTACAGATCTAGATCTATGGTAAAACGGCCTTTACATATACGGAACGATTATTGAAACGAAAATATAAATATAATTGCCACCGAATATAGAGATCTAGAAGTGTATTTCATTCTCTAGCGGTTTACAAATCTATAGAGGCTAGGTTTCAAAGGAAAGAGAGAAATTCTCTGAAAATAAGTGTAATGTCTTGAAAAGGTTGATTGCGGTGACTCAAGAATTACCTACCAATTTTTTAATTTTTAGGAAAAGGTCTAGATTAATAAAACCTCCTAAACCCAAAATTAAATATAAAAATAAAAGGTATATTTTTCTATGTTAATGTGGAAAGTTTTGGGGAATATCATGTAGGGTTTAAAAAAAAACGGAAATTGGGACTTTTACGGCAATTTTAGAAAAAAAAAAAAAATATGGTGGTATGTGTTTTTTCTCGGTTTGGTACCTTTTTATTAGAAAAATGACATTTTTCAAAAATATTTAGAAAAATACCATTTTTTAAAATAGTAATAGCAACCGATAATCAATTTCTAGAAAATTGGTAACTAATAATCAAAGATATTTATAATAATAACTGGTAATTTAGTAACTAGTTTTTAGAAATTGGTAACTAGTAACTATTTTAGAAATGGTATTTTTCTAAATTGTTTTTAACAAGTGATATTTTTCTAATAAAAACCGTATGAAAATTGAAAAAAAAAACCTAACCTCTATTTTTTTTTGTTAATTCCTTTTTATTTTTATCGGTAAAAGTGTCAGAAACCAAAAGAAAAAAAAAAAAAACTAACTCATTTTTAGCCTTGAATTTTAGGCTGTTTTATTTTGACCTATGACTTTTGAAATGGCCTATTTTTTTTTTTTTTTTTTTTAAAGTGGAGCTTAACTAATGACCACCACTTACTACAAATTAAAGGAAAATGGCACACACACACACACTACCAAGGTTTGAACCCCTGACCCCCCCAAACACATACACACAACCCTCAAACCTTGGAAGAAATGGCCTATTTAAAGCACTTGATCAATCAAAGTTTTCCAATTTGGCTATTTCTATTGGTGAAACGTCAAAATTTGTACTGAGTCATGTTTTATTTTAACAAAGATCAGCCGAGAGGGGCATTTTACCTAATAAATTAGTTCCTTTCTTTTTTTTTAATAACAACATTGAGTGAGAATTTTTATCACCAAATGGCCATTCTTCGGTTTGTTTAGTGTAATTTCTCATAAAATTTTGTTTGTACCCCTTTCTGCTTCTAGAGTTTTTTAATTTTATTTTTTCATATGTAAATCTTTTTCAGTTTTTTATTTGGTGAAAAAGTTATAAAAGATACAAAAAAATTTGGTAGCATTTTATAAAAATATTTACTCCATGAGAGCAATAGCAGGGTCTTTAAATTAAATAGCATTAAATGAGTATATTTTAGGGCTTATGAGTTCAATAAATTGAGAAATTGATTTTTTCTTTTTAAATCTCATATTTATTTTAGAAAAATAATACTTCTAAAAATTTTATTTAGAAACAATTATATTGGTTTCTTATTTTTAATTTTTTTTTCCAAAGTACTTAAGGTAACCAGTATAAATTCCTCAAGTAGCTAAATTGATTACCTCAAGTACTTATGAATTTGAAAAATTGATATTTTTCTAAATATGTTTTAAAAGTGGTGTGTTTCTAAACATATTGGGGATTTTTCAAAAATAAAAAAAAAGACTATTTGGGATTTTTCAATTCTTTTGAAAATTTTACCGTATAAAATCAAATTTCCACAATTTTTTAGTTCTATAACCTTTTACAACTAATAATTATTTTAGTAGTTTTCTCTTTTATGGAACTTTTGCATTCCCAATAATATCATTTTCTAAAAGCAGGAAAATTATCTTAATTTTTTCTTTTAAAGAAGAAGATTTTATGCTTAAGTAATTTAAAATATTGTTTAGAAATTGAGTTTTTTTTTTTTTAAAAAAAATTTAGGAGGTTTAATCAAAACTGAAATTATAAATGACGATTTCAATCCTAAAATCTTCTTAGTAAAAGTTTCTATTTAGCTGAATTAGACCCGATTGGACTCAAACAAGCTCGATTTGGTCACCCAATTGAGATTACTCGATAAGATTCAATTGTGCTCTTTTGGATTTTTCCACGAGTTAAAAATGATTTAGGGTTATATAGAAATATGACTAGATTTTGGGCTTAATTTAAGTAAATATCCCTTTGTCAAATGTTATAGTAAAATGTCCGGTATATATACTTATATACCAAGTATAAAACTTTATATACCAAGTATAAAAAAATATACACCTAATACATTTCAGCATAATAACTAAAATTAGAAAATATATTTATCTACCTAGTGTAAAAATATATATACCTGACGAAGTGGGTTCGCTCAAGTGGTAAGAGCACTCACTATCTGGGATCTCGGTCCTGGTTTGAGTCACACCGGGGGTAGACGTGAAAACCTATTATCCCTAATAGGGTGGGATGGGGATTGGGTAGTAGTAGGTATTTTTCTTTAATTTGTAATAAGTAGAGGTCATTAGTTAAGACCCACTTTTTAAAAAAATATATATATATATATATATACCTGGACATTTAGTTATAACATTTAAAAAATGGACATCTACTTAATCCTTTTAAAAAATATATATATATATATACCTGGACATTTAGTTATAACATTTAAAAAGTGGACATCTCCTTAATCAAATTTAAAATATTGAACATCAACCTAAATTTTTCAATAATTTAAGATAAAAAATGAGAAAAGAGAGTAGGTATTTGCAGCAAAAGAGGGATTTCTGGGGAAGGTTTGTGAACTATAATATTACTAGTAGCTACTAGCCAGCGTGAATTTTAAGCAGAGCAGCTTAGAAAAGGTGCAAAGCCGCGACGAAACACCTGATTAATACCACCACCTTCTTTAAGAAGACCTTCGTAGTTTCTTGACCATCCCATACATTACCACCCCTTTTTGGTTTTCGACCTTAGTTTCCCTCTCCTTTTGAACTCCCAAACCTTAGCGCTCTCTCTCTCTCTCTCTCTGGGTATTCACTATTTCTCTCTCAAGCTCTTCAGTCTTCCCCCCCATTCTCTCTCTCTCTGAAATTATTTTTTGGTGTGTTTGCGTTTAGTGTTGTGGCAGCAACAATGTCGACCTTCGGGGCCGCTCCGGCCGGGAATCCTAATCCTAATAATTCCTTTGAGGTACCCAATTTTCCTTCACTTACCATTTCCCTCGTTTGGCTTTATTAATCCTAATTGATTATATATAGATACACAAACTCAGATGTTCTTGTTATTTTATTTTTGAATTTATGTTTTAGCTTAAGGGTTCCACTCAAATCCACTTTCTTTCAGCTGGGTTTTTTTTTTTTTTGAATAATATTTATTGGTTAGGTTAATTCATTACGCTAGTGTCTTGGTGAATAAAGCTTCGTTTTTATGGAATAATTTGGTGTAGGTGGCTCAACCTCCTAGTGATTCTGTTTCAAGCCTTAGTTTCAGTCCAAAGGCCAATCACCTGGTTGCCACTTCATGGGACAATCAGGTTTGTTCTATTACTTTTACTCTATTTTTCTGTTCTTGATCAAATTCTTGAATACCCTTTATTTTATTTTATTTATTTATTATTATTATTATTTTTTGTGTTAGTGTTTTTGAAATCATATTTTGATGTGTCTTGTATAATTGATTTTGTAGGTAAGATGTTGGGAGATAATGCGGAACGGGAATGTAGTTGGCAGTACGCCCAAGGCTTCAATATCTCATGACCAACCGGTAAAAGAAACAAAAATCAAAACTAAAGTTCTTATAATTTTACCTTCTGTTTTGTTTTCTCTCTTTGTGGTTTGAATCTCGAGTATCGATGGTCATTCTTTTATATTTTGTTTTGTTGTAAGGTTTTGTGCTCAGCTTGGAAGGATGACGGGACAACTGTGTTTTCTGGAGGATGTGACAAGCAAGTGAAAATGTGGCCTTTATTGTCCGGTGGTCAACCAGTGACTGTGGCCATGCATGATGCAGCCGTTAAAGAGGTCGCTTGGATCCCAGAGATGAACCTCTTGGTGTCAGGAAGCTGGGATAAGACCCTGAAGTAACAACTGATTTCCTTTCATAGTCTTCATATATTACTCTACCATAAGTTTGTACATATTGATATTCCTTTGTTTTCTATGGACTTAAAATTTCAAATGGTAAATCCACTGTAAATGTTGTCTCTTGATTTCAACTATAATGCAAATTACAGTTTGGTGAATCTGCGTTTTGCGCAGAAGCTGTCACAGTTTTACCTGAAGCAGCCATAAGTCATTTGTGAATGAAATTAACCACTGAAAGCTGTGATCATATATTCATAGGGTGCTCTGCACGTTAGGTTCTCTCTGTTTGTTTTTTCCTTTCCTCTTATGAAAGTAGAAAACACTCTAACCAAAATAGCTATGTAGTAAATTTCTGTAGAGAACTCTCATCTAATGGGAATCTACTATGAGAGCTCAGTAATAGTGGGGAAAGGCAGATTATTCTAATACATGTATTTACCGTACAACGTATAAGCATCCCACCATGGCTTCTCTCTTTCATGTATTCAATCTATAGTCTTGTGCACGCTCTTGTAACATTTTATCCTCTTTTACATTTGATTGAGTTATAAATCATGTTGCTACCGTTGTATAATTTTGATTTCTGCCTGCTTCATAGGTATTGGGATACCAGACAACCGAATCCAGTCCATACACAACAACTTCCAGATCGCTGTTATTCACTAACAGTAAGACATCCACTGATGGTTGTTGGCACTGCAGACAGGAATCTGATTGTCTTTAACTTGCAGAACCCGCAGGTAACGCACTTTCATCTCATTTGAGGGTTGAACTTACAGTTTAAAATGATTTAAAAGTGTCGTCAGAGCAGTCAGATACTAAGATCTAACCTAACATAATGTTTCAGAGCTTTCTCGTATTAGCATATTGGGATTAAAATTAAAAGAAGAATGACGAAATGTATTGACATTGAATTGAATATTCAAAGGATCTAGGTCTTTATTTCAACTATTCTTATTATTATTCTTATTTTAATTTAAGAAAAGAAAATTTCTGAAATAAAAGAGAAAAGTACTAAATCACGGGGGGGGGGGAAGATTCCTCTTTAATTATTTCTGTAAGTTAATTTGACTATTATCTTTAAGGGCTTGCTCAAGCTTGAACATATATATATATATATGTGTATATGTGTATATATATATATATTGTTTTGTTGTTGTTTTAAACTTCTAAGAGACCTAAATGTGAGAGTGCTGAATTTGAGATAGCATTCTTGTTAAGAGGAAAAATAATTATATGTTATTCCTTTTCTACTCCCTTTCAAGTGTATAGTACGGAGCATGTTACTCTACCACAGATATAACTTGAAGTATTAAACTGTTGGATATATGTTGTTCGTGGTAATTTTTGATTTTTGAAATATGTGATTACTTGTTTGTTACTCAAAATCTAAGACAGCATAATTGAGCATAAAAACTAGAGACATATAAGTATAAGTAGATATGTATATATAGTAGGTAGTTAAGATCGTTAGATAGATAAATATATATATAAATAAAAGAAGACCAGTTAACTGCTTCCTAAGATATTGAAGTATAAATATCTATATTTAAAAGCACTAAAACTTTAAATGACAGAAAACAAAGAGACTAAAATTTGAATATAGCTGAAATTAAGGTTACTAAAACACAAATATTAAATATAAGGAACATAAACTACACCAGTTAACTGCAATAAGCTTGCCTTGCAAAATAAAATACGATAATATAAAATATCAGAAAACAGGAGATGCTGCCTTAGTGCAAAAAAAAACACCATGAACATATGAGGTTGGGGTCTTGAATGGCTCAACCCTTATAGAGTTCCTTGAATGAGATACTAATATGTGTGCGAAAGAAGAAATAGATGTTGATTTGTTGTTTGAAATATGGCTCAGTTACATGCTGACCAAGCCTTGATCATGCATGTATATGAGCGTAAGTATATAAAACATGAAGCAGGATCCTTTAATGATCAGACTAAAGGCGTTCACTTCATATTCCTTGTAATGCAGAAAAGTGGGGATGAATGATCACCCACTTTGTGTATATAGACTAGTACAAAACCTTATAAAATAAGGTGAGACAAGATATAAGTGAAGAATAAGGATTAGAAGCTAAGATATGTGATAAAGAGACAAAGATCAACCACTGTTTGTGTAAGAATGGCAGTTGATCATGCATGCGAAAACACTAAAGACCACTTTCTGATGTGAAAATGAAGTAGAATTAGTGATCTTAAGCTGAAAACATGATCTGGAGCGATGTATAGGAAGTTAGGAGAGGTTTTGTGTCTATCGGGTGGGCAAGAATGTAAGAAAAGTGAGAGTTTCAGCCACTATTCAGGCTAAAAACGTGAGTAGAAGAGAGAAGGAGAGAGAGAGTAATTGTATCCGAGTATTTGTGTATGAGGAACTTGCACAAAAACCTCTCCTTCTTTGTGAAAGGGCTGCTCCTATTTATAAGGAGCCGAAGCTTGGAAATCAAGATATTAGTGGGAGACAAGGCTGCCAAGTGGCAAAAACAGCTTTCCCTTGTCTCCTAGGATCTAGTTCCAGCCATAGTTTTAGTGCAAAATAATGATTAAACCACATGGGAATGATAAGAACCAATTAAAAGCCCGGGAAACTGCCTTAGGGAGCAAGCCAGAAGCTGCCACCTTAGCGGTTTCACTCAAAACCAGCAAATGTAAACCGGAAAACACCTGATTTAGGGGTTAGCTACTAGGGAATTACATATTGTTTAGTTAGTAAGTTTCTGCATGCAATCAGTGGCTGGTTTTCCTTAGTTTAGTGCATGTAACTTAAGTCCTTATTCTCCTAAAAGGGTTTAGGGTATAGGGTAAGGATACCCTAGTTTAGTTTGTATTCGTAACCCTAAAATAACACTACCCTGCTTCTTCTCTCTGTTTTTACTTTGTCTTCTTTTCAATCATACTCAAGCTTAATCTAGTATTGATCAATACTTAATTAAATTCATTCTAATTACATTCAGGGACTTACCCCAAAACATATGTATATCCCCTTTTTGGGGGCTGGGCTCTGGAAATTGGAAATAAAAATTGCAGAAAGTGTTGTTGATTATATATTTCTTATTTTACAAATTTATATATATTAATCTCATATATTCACCAGGACTTAAGCCTTGCACTTTCCTTTTCGGTTTTTTCATTTTTTTGTCGTTTAAATAGCAAGTGTATTTCTGTTGGATAAGAGTAAGTTTATGTTGTTTTGTTGTTCTATTTTCCTTCTTAATGTACATTTATGTTTGTGTGTGTGCGCGCTCTCGCACGCACGCGATACAAAAATGAGACTACTATTATTAAGTAATATGAAGATAACTACGACATAAGGGAGAATATGTCCCTATAAAAAGAAAAAAATTACACAAATGAATGACATTCTCTCAACAAATCAGAAAACAAATTAACTTTATACTCTTTTCATCAATTAACCACAAAGCCACCCATAAACTTTCTTCTTTCCCGAAGATACTCCACATCATCTTCAACATCTTCAAAAATTCTTTTATTCCTTTCTAACCATATTGACCAGCACAAAGCCAAACTAACTGAACTCCAAATCTTTTTCGTTGCTACTTCCACTTGGACCATTTCCTGTCTGAGATAAATCATTGCAGTTGCTTGGTCATATCCATTGCGAGTTAAATTCTGTCAGTACTCTATCCCGTACTTTACCAGCAAAATGACACTGAATGAAAAGTTGATCCAGTAGATCTGCACGTTACCTGGAGATAAGGCGCAATATGGTTACCTTTCTTTGCATAGTTTCATAAGTATTTATCTTTCCCAAAGCAGACAACCAGCTAATCACATTCTCTTTAGGAGGAACACAGCTCTCCATACAAATGAGCAGGGCTGAAAGTTCTGGAATGCTTTATCATCTATCAGAATTGCAACACAGAGTTTAGAGGAAAAGGTTTCGAGAGTTATTATGCGTCCAAATTCGTTTGCCCTCTATTCCTGGTCATAACCTCACTAGTGATATGTCTTTGATTGTAATGGCCCCACAATCCCAATTTATTTTTACAGTTACAAGCATAAAAGTTAATTTTCATTAGTCGATGAGAAGCTGGTTGAAATAAGGAGTACAAGGATTTTCAATTTATTTTGAGAATTGCAAAAGTGATGTGTGGTTTATACTTTGATAATGTTCTTCTAAGTCTTGTTTAGGCTGACTTCTAATCCTCATTTTTATTCCATTGTATTCTTTTTTTTCCCCTTTATTTTGTAATGAAGTTTAATGTTTCTCATTAAATATGAAAAACTGGTTGCAATAGTGTCTGTTTTTTTCATTGATCAAATGCCAATTGAGTGAGATCACTAAGATGAGCACTTACAAATCTTACTACGATTACCATGTTTAGCTGTGAATCTGTTTCCTGATGATTGGTTAAATACTTACAGACTGAGTTCAAGAGAATCATTTCACCATTGAAGTATCAGACAAGATGTGTTGCTGCCTTTCCTGATCAGCAGGGTTTCTTGGTACTCATGACTATATTTGTTTTATTCTCTTTAAAAATTGCTATCTGGTGAATAATTAATGAACCATGTAAATTTGTTATGTATTGCTTTGCTTTTTCTGTTACATTGCAAAAATTAGTTCAAATGGGCTGCTCTTTGGAATATTGAAATGTAGATGTGTTATCAGGCATAGGTGGATGGATTTGTTATTGAGATGTCTTATGAGGATAACATATTTTTGATGAGGATTTTGGTTAAAATTGAAAATTAATGCTGTGATACTGGTGTTCTGCATAGAACATTTTTATAACCATTCTTTTTCTATGAGCCTCAAACTATCTCAATTCTAAGATGGGCCGCTAACAAAAATGAATAGACAAACTTTGTGTTTATGCATCCTTGAGACTTTGAACTATGCAACTAGAACTTTACAAGTAAAGTTATTACATTTGGGGGCTGATATTGTTAATCGATTTAAAAAAGTTGATCAATATTCAATAGATGATGTTTTATGTAATTTTTTATCTTAATTTTATTTTATCGTATATTTTATAGAATTTTCCTATGCAACAGCTCTTAATATTTAACTAAAACATAAAAAAAAACCTATACTAAGGTACATTGTTGTGTCCTTTCGGATATAAAATTTTGAGTGGTCCCTCTTGAATTTTCAAATTTTGCATGTTCTCCATGTAAGAAAAAAGTGATTGTTGGTACTTTGTGTTGCTTCTGTTGTTATTGCACATTACTTTCACTATTATGTTAATCTTCTCTTTATATGGAAGAATGCTCTGTTCTAAATTTTCTTTTATAGACTTGTATTGGAATAGTTTAGCGGTGATTTTATTTTGATGATAATTCCTTTTCAGGTTGGCTCGATAGAGGGAAGGGTTGGTGTGCATCACCTAGATGATTCGCAGCAAAGTAAAAACTTCACTTTCAAATGCCACAGAGATGGAAGTGAGATATATTCGGTCAACTCTTTGAACTTCCATCCTGTAAGATTTTCTACTCATTATATAATTTTTTTTTTTTGAGATGTAAAATGTTTATTTCTAGTTTAAGTTAATGTTAGTCACCATTGTCTCCATTGTTCAAGAAAGCTTAAAAGTATTGCATTTTGTTGAAGTAGACTTGTCATGTAGTTAAGCGCTTTGTGTTCGAAGACCTCATTGAATGTTGTAACTTTCTTGAATTTCAGTACGAGTATTTTTAGTTGGTAATGTGACATCTTAAATGGAGGGCTTTCTAGGGAGAAAAAAGTTTGAGTGGAGAGTAACATTCAGAGATATAGCTTGCATTGTCATCTATCTGTACCTCAGATCTGTTGAGTCTACTAAGAGAAGATGTGATTGGATTTTAGACTGTAAATTTCATTTGTTGTCATCAGTTTGATTGCTCTTTCTTGTGACTATGTTTGGTGTCTTTGTTTCAGGTGCATCACACTTTTGCAACTGCAGGCTCTGATGGCGCCTTTAATTTCTGGGATAAGGACAGTAAACAGAGACTTAAGGTGCTTTTGAATATCTTTTTAGTTTTCACCTCATACTCAAAATTCTCTGTTTTAGTTATTCCATTTATCTGAATTTTCTTTGAATGCTACTCCATTTGGTTCACCTATTTGAATGGGTGTGTTTAAATGAAATTGTGGAATGGGTTATAATTGGAATGAGAGATATTTGAAGTGAAATAAAGTGGAATGGGTTGTAATTAGAATGGGAGACTTTAGAATGGACCATTCAAAAACACCTCCTAGGCTCTATTCTCATTCCAAGACACAAAAAACTCATTCCAATGGTTGATGTGACTGATGGAACATTTGAATGGAAAAAATAAATTGTTGAAACAAACATCCATTCCAAAAGATCATTTGTATGGAAAAATTGGAATTGTTGAAACAAACACTCATTCCAATGGGTTTTCCATTTGAATGGAATGGAATGAGTGAAACAAACAGAATTAATTGGGAAGTCAAGGTTATGTGTGGTTCGGTAGTTGGATACATATTCTTTTCTGCTACTTGATTGATGTATAAATGATTTCTTCTAACGTATGAGATTAATCTAGTTTTCCTTCATGCACAGAGAGACAAAAATAATTCTCTGTTTCTCAGATAATTGGAAGTATTCTGTCCTTGTATATAAACTACTACAAAATGTTTTCATCAAAAAGGCATTGGAACTTGACTAATGTTAATGAAAATCAATTATGTTCTGTAGATCCTATTATTTACTTTACATATTTAGGTATCATTAGTTATTTCAGAAGGAATGAAAGACATTTAAAGTGAGTAAGTAAATTGAAGTTCTCTCTTAATGATAAGTTCAGATGTCCAAGGACTGAAACAAGAAAGTTCTGTTATTAACTGTTCTTTGATTGTAGAAGTTTGCTATCCATATATGTTTTTACTTATGTATTTTTCTTGCATGTTCATGCGTGTACGTGTGTGTATGCATGGATTCCTATATATAGTCATATGCATATGTTTATAAATGTAGCTGTGTCATTGCTTTATGCACAGATAGCAGTGGTATCCAGCTCTAATGCATGTTTCTTTTTTCAGGCAATGTCGAGGTGCAGTCAACCAATACCTTGCAGTACATTCAACAATGATGGTTCAATATTTGCGTACTCGGTATGTTTCATTTTCATGTTCTTGTTAACCTTTAATTATCTTCCCATACTTCCTCCACTGAAGCTGTGTACGTTTCATTTTCATGTTCTTGTTAACCTTTAATTATCTTCCCATACTTCCTCCACTGAAGCTGTTATTCACTTCGGAAACTTGAGTGCGGAGCTGCAATTGTTGCAGATTGGGGTAAATCATTATTTTGTGAGACATCATGATTGATGAATGTATTTATCAAATTCTACATAGATGCTGTAATACCCGGTCTCAGGAAGATCTTGTGTTCTTAGTTAATTGTAAGTTTTAATTAATACTTCAGGGTTGCTGCAGAAATCACCTAGTCATTTTTTTTTTTTGGCTTTATTACGAGTCCTGAAAGCACAAGATGGTAACATGCTCTATTGCTTGTTAAAACTATTATCATTAAATCTCGAGTCTTGCCAATATGAAAACCCAGGATTTCAAGAGTAAAGGAATTGAATGTGGAGTTATCGTTTCTATACCCAATGTGTGTGATATTTCACTGCTAGCCATGTTGAATACTATATTCTAGAAACGTATCTGCTTCTCAAGACTACTTTTTAACTCTTGTTACCTCTTGAGAACATTTCTGTGATTTGATTTCTTGTAGTCCCGAAAATGATGGGCTAAAGGTTTTTCAACTCCTATGTAGGTCTGCTACGATTGGAGCAAGGGCGCAGAAAATCACAACCCAGCAACAGCAAAGACCTACATTTACCTGCACTTGCCACAGGTACGGTCTTGTTCATGTTTTAGACTCGACTAAGAATGTAATTGGTGTCCGTGTTTTAGACTTAACTAGAATGTAATTGGAGAAGACCAGAACACAGAGAGCAACCTCTTTTATTTGTGGATGCAGGAATCCGAGGTTAAAGGCAAGCCACGAGTTGGAACAAGTGGAAGAAAGTGAAACTGGTCATTTACTTGTTGTGTTGTGATTAATTCTAAAATTCGTCCTTTTCTTTGTATATCGATGGATTGGATTGGTTTGGAGTCTTACCCAGCTTTCCAGTTATGTGATGACAGATGAGTGTGGATTTGTTTTCTTGTACAAGGATAGAAAACTAGGTAAATCAGGAAATTTTGTAACGATTCAAGTCAGCCAGATATTTTGCTTTTGGGTTCGTGTTAAATTTCATGGCTTATTGAGTTCATATGCTTTGTTGTTCAGTTGTGTCATGAATTAACTTGAATTTTGGTAGCCACTTACGGCGGGCATTTCAATTTCAATTTTTGCTTTGTTTCTTTTTTTTTTTTTTTTTCCAAATTATTATTATGGGCACGGTTACAGTAAGGCATTGTACTTGCAACTACCATGAGGGCGTTCTCTGAACCGTTCGATGTAATTGGACGGAGATTAGAAAAGTAAGCTGTGATGCACATCTATACACGGCATGGAAACCCGAAAGACTACCATCTTCTCTCATAATTTGAACCAACTCTCTGAAGCTTCACTCCTTTCTTCCAATGAGACCATTAAAAATAAAAAATAAAAAAAATATCTTCCATCGTATATCATTAGAGCTGCAAAAACGAGTTGCCCGGCCTGAACGGGTCGGAGAGAATCGAGCTGGCACAGTTAACGATGTGGGCCAGGCTAGAGCAGCCTGGCCCAAGGCCGTTTGGCTAAAAGGCTAAATCATGGCTGGTTGGGTCCGGCCCTACACTCTTTTTCAATTGAAAAAATTAAATTTTTTTAAAAAAAATTTAAAAAAGAAATGGGCTCGCCGGGTTGGGCCCTCCCAGTGTGTTTTAAACCTGTGGCCCAGTCCGACTAGGCCTTACGGCTGGGACCGGGTCATTATTTTTTGGATTTTTAGCCAAATGACCGAATTTTGGATCATAATTTACAAAATAGTCGTTTTTTAATCGCTGTTAAAAAAATAGCTAAATTTTAAAGAAAATGACCATTTTTCATATCTAGTATGTCAAAATGTATTGATTTATTTTTTGAAAATTGATTTAATTTTTCAAAAATTGATTTATTTTATAAAAAGTAGATCAACTAAAAACCTGCTATTTATCAAAATAAAATTACAAAACAGTCATTTATTAAATAGGTGTAAAAGTGGCTTTTTTTCAATTACTCTGAAAATTCGGGCTCCCTGGCCCGACCCATTTTTATGGGTCTAGAGATCATCTCTTGTTTTAGGGTTGACAACTCGTGTTATCGTGTTCTGTTCGGGTTGACACGATTACGACACGATAACACCTAACCCGAACATGATACGATTAATAAACGTGTCAAAAATTTAAACCTAAATACGGCACGATTAATACATGTGTAACATGACACGACACGTGTAACCCGTTTAATAAATGTGTCATCTGTTATATTATGACCCTTTTGACACGATTATTCAAAATTGACACGAGTCGTATCGTTGTGTCGTGTAGAAAATTACAAGTCGTATCTTTTCTACCTACTTCTGTGAATCAAAATTTTATTTCCGAAAAAAAAAACTCTTGAGTTTTGGCTTAGAGATTTTTTCAGTTTTAGATCTGAATCAGTAAACGAGAATATGAACAGGTGGAGGAGAATTCAAACTCATTACAGATTCTGATTTTTCTTTTTTCTTTTGAAATTTGAAAATATCGTGGCTTTAATTGAAATAAGGGTTGGTAAACATTGTTGATTTTTTCCTGTATTTCCAAAAAGTTGGAGTATCAATACTAATATTTTCATCTTTGGTTGTAGCACAACATAACAATATTAAAGTAGTCCTACGTGATTCACTGCCTAACTCTTTAGTTTGTTTTTTTCTTAGTCCTAATATTTTGGAAATAATACTTAGAATTTCCACATTCATTTACAATATAAGAACTGAGAACAAACTATCTTTCCATGGAACTCGGTTGTTATTTTCGGTTATCATATTATCCATATTTTATAAAACCCCTCCAACTATCTTTTAAGTACTTAGCTCTAATTAGGGGATTTTATTTTGTATATTGAGCTATTCACACAATTCTCTAGGTTTTTGGTACTCGTGGTGAATTTTGTGATGGTTTGTATATTTTTATTTAATTTTACATTATATGAGAAATGTTGTTTTCCAATTGCGACAACTTGCATAATTTTACTATTTAACATGTAGAAAGTGAATAGAAATTACTATTATAATTGTGACCATCCATATCGTTTTGTTAGTTAGTACATAGTAGATGTCATTATGACTTTGGGAGATAATATTATTATCTTTGTTTGACAGGTGGAGAGAGATCTAAATAGCTCACATTGTTTCATTCACTTATTTCTTGCTGACACACAAATAGTGTTCCTAAGGGCATCTCCAACCTTGTACCAATTTGGTGTCAAAAACTCTCTCCAATGCAATACCATTTTTTACACCAAATTTAGTGTAATGAATCCAAATTTGGTGTAATTTGGTGTAATACTATTCATTACACCAAATTTAGTGTAATACTATTCAAATTTTTTTATTTACCCAATAGCCCCTATCTTTATAATTTCCTATAAATTTATTCCCAATATATCTTTTTTTTATTAACCTTTATTATTTATAATGATTTAATTTATTTCATAATTAATTTAATTTGTCTAAATGATACAAGTATCAATAAATATTAAAATATAATTACTCATTAAAATTCATAATCTAAAAACTTCATAATATGCAGAAAATTAACACTAAATGCCAGTATAAACTAAAATTCCAACAATATTTTAGCAAATACAACATAAACTAAAACAATAACAGCATAACTAAGTTTCCAATAATATTTTAGCAAATAAGGCATAAACTAAAATAATAAAAATAAGAACTACAGTAAGAAACTAAAACAACATCAACATAAACAAAGACAATAACTTAGTACTCCAGAAGATTGGTGCCGGATCCTCCTAAATCGTTAAAAAACTAGCCAAAAGAACCAGAGCTGCTTTGAGATTCTTAGCTTGATTGTTGAGCTCTTTTTTCTAAAATACTTGACTATTCACTTCGAAAAATGCTCACGCAAATTTGGATCAGTTATGGAATTTAAATCTTCGAGTAATATTTTATTTTCTTCTAGAAATTTAAATGTCGGCCAATATGGAACTAGAAATTTTTTTTGTTTTTGTTTATGTAATCCTTTTTTGTTTATTTGTGGTATTAAGTGTTCTGTTTTTTTCCTAATGTTTTATTAAATGCAATATTTAGTTAATTAAAAATAATTTATTAATTTTTACTATTGTTAATTTATTAGAATATTTTTTCCAATAATTTGCAATATTGTGTCAAGTAATATATAGATGTAGTAGTTTGTAAAATAAATTAATTGTTGAAGGACTAAAAAGATAGAGAATAGAAAGAGAATATTCTTTTTAGTGTAACTTTTGGTGTAATGGGTTGGAGTTCAATATATGAAATGGTGTGAAAGTTATACTAACTTGGTGTAAAAGTTACACTATTTTGTCGTTATGGGTTGGAGATGGCCTAAACAATTTACATTATTAACTTGATTTTTATTGATCTTTATATAATAATGTTATTGTTTAGTTAATTATTTTTTGATTTAATCACGCTTAACAATATAAAAAGATTTGAGACTGACTAGTTATTTGACCAATTTTTAGCTCAAAACTTAGTATATAACCATGCTTAAAAGTTTATTGCTAAATATGTAATTCATGTTATAGCAAAAAATGGAAATATTATGTTAGAAATATAACATATTTCATAACTGAAGCTTTAAAATAATTTGAAAATTTAGCTATAGCTTTTAACACATGGACATCTACTTAAGTCAATTTAAAAAATTGGCCATCCAACTAGTTTTCTCTAAGATTTGAGCATATCAAGAGTAATTTGAACCTAAGATATAGAGAAATTTAGGTGAATAACTAATATTTTAAATTTGATTAAGTAGATATCTATTTTTAAAATTTTATAGTTAAATATCCAAGTATATATATTTTTATACTTGGTAGATAAACATATTTACCAGTTTTAGTTACTGTACTGAAATGTACTTGATATATAATTTTTTATACTTGGTATATAAAATTTTACACTTGGTATATAAATATATATACTTAATATTTTTCTATAACATTTGACAAAGGGACATTTATTGAAATTGGACCCAAAATTTGGTCACATTTTTATAAGCCGCTAAGATATTTGAGTAAATCTATCATGTAATTGTGTGTTTTTTTTTTTAGGGGAAATAGACTTCACTAGGAGTACTTTTTCTTTTAATAATTATTTTTCTAGAAGTATTTTGAAAAAAATGATTTTTTTTTAAAGTAAAGTATTATGTGACAAATGTCACTCTATATGTAACCATAAAATTCTGACCTTTTGTCTTTTATTTTTTTAAGTTTTTTTAACATCAAC
>JXTC01000008.1:1957219-2002439 GCA_002914845.1 Trema orientale
TATATATATATTTATTTATTTATAGTGTTAGAGTTTAATAGTATTTTTGATATTTACCTGTCAATAGTTGCAAAAATTTAGACAATTAGATATGAATTAACTATTATACCTTATATGTAGTTATTTTTATCTAATTTTGATTCCTTAATCCGATTCCTCTATTTTAACACTATTAACTTCTTTGTTTTTTAAGGAAAACAATGTTAATTATTTTTATAAAAAAGAAAAAAAATTAGTTTATGTTTGGTTTGTTAGAATGCAGTAAGAATGGTAATAAGAATTATAATGAAATGAAATTATAATGAAATAGAAATGACATTCCATTATTTGCTTGAACTAGTGGAATAAAATGGAATATATATTATATTCACAAAAACATCCCCACTTTTTAGTATCCTTGTGGGACAAAAAAGAAAAGTTCGAATTTAGACAATTTAACAAGTTTTGGAATCATGATTGCAAATGTTTTTGGAAAAAATTGACGTTTTATTACTTGATTGAATAAGCATTCCAATTCTTTTGTCTAAAATACAAATCAAACAATAGAATATGCATTAAATAAGTATGAACTTTTTGTATCAAAGATCATTCCATCAAACTAAACAAGACCTTAAAGTATATTAATATTGTATTATAATCTATATAAAAAATATTCCTCAATCTTTTTTTTTTAAAAAAAAAAAAAACGCAAACGTGGCTGGTGGTTTAATGTATATGTGGATCATGTATTGATAATTCAGTGAAACCGTGACTCCGTGACTTTTTTTTTTCCCCATTATGTGGCACTAATCTGCAATAAAAACAACAGAGTTTACTTTATTCAGTTAGCCATTTTTTTAATCATTACGTGACTTTTTCTTTTGCTTTACTTTTTTTTTTTTTTTCATTTATTTCTTTTAAAAAAATAAATTTGTACTAAAATTATAAATCCTAAAATGAAAATCAACGAGGATTAGAGAAGCTATGGAATTTTTTTATTTTCTTCTTTGTCTGTTCGTTTATGTCATAGAATTTACAAGGTATGTGTCCTCTTTTTTTTTTTTTTTTTTCTTTTTTCTCTTCTTAGTTTGTACTGGTGTCGTTCACGTATATTTAATAATGTATAATTTTTTTTCTATGATGTTTAAAATGTAATGGTTATATACATTAGCTCCATGATTTTGCCCTCCCCCCACCCCCTCTGAAGTGTTCTCAGTATAAGAAATATATATGTTCATTATATTTGTGTTTCGCACTTATAAGTTGTATTTGTTAGGTTATTTTATATATGGATAACTTCTAAATGATTATAATTTTTTTGTGATCATAAATGGATACTAAAAAAAATAGTGATAGTATTAAATTTTTTTGATGGTGATAAATAACATTAAATTTTTTTGGCCAACTACCTAACTAATCACCACTGTAGAATATAGATCTAACGGCTTAAACCATTGTAACCATCCATAAGTAAATATTATTGTAACTATCTAAACTAAACCTTTTATATATATAAATATAGAGTTTTTTATTTTTGTGGTATATGATTAAGTTAGAGACATTAGAAAGTTGGTTGCCATTACCGAACGAAAAGTACAATGTCGTTCAAGGATTGAAACGTGTTGAAAAGAACTTACAAGACGTGAAAAATGAGTTATGAAGTTTGTAAACCATGAGGGGATCAATACAACTCCAATTCCTTTTGTATGGAAAATTAGTTGTAAAAGGACGAAACGAGAGCATAGCAGTGGTAGTGATATCATGGTGACTAGGAAGGATGAAAAATGTGATTCAGTACAAGGATGTTTAGACAAGCTTACACTGTCAATGAGAAAGGAAATTCAAACGGTAAAGAAAGAGAAAAAAACTGCAAAGAAAAAGAAAAAAATTCTGAGAAAAAGCTAATAACAATGAGGCAAACTATGTATGTGACCTGACTTGCATTTTTGTCGATTTTTTTAATTAAAAATAATACGTGGCTAGAGCTTCGATTCTATATCAACACTCCTTTTTACTTTTATTAATTATTATTACTAATTATAATAGATAATCCAAAATATTCAATATAACGAATAATGCGTACATTTTAAATAAATAAGAAATAAATAGTATATGTTACGACAATACTAAATATGTTTTACAATGAGGAAATTTGATTTTTTATGGTAATTTTTCAAAAAAAATTAAAAAAATCCTGAAATTTAAAATTGTTCTGAAAAATTCCGGATTTAATGATAAAAATATCATTTTTAAACATATTTAGAAAAATATCACTTTTTATTAATTGATGAGATACTTAAGTTAGCTAGTTGAGTTACATGAGGTAACTTGAACAGTTACTTCAAGTAATTGAATTGATTACTCTGAGTAACCTAACTGGTTACCTCGAGTACTATTGAAAAATTACTAATTTGAAGAAAAATGGTATTTTTCTAAATATTTTTTAAAAGTAATTTTTTTAATAATACTTCTAAAAAGTGATATTTTTCTAAATCAAACCGAGATTTTTTAAAAAAATCAATCCATCCGGGATTTTTCAAATTTTAGTACTTTGGGCCTGGATTTTTGTAATAAACGCTAATTTTCACAATAATTAATTGTTTCTATTACTAGTGTTAGTAGAAAAAAGACATGAATATGAATCTTACTATTAGAAAAATATTTTTAAAAATACTATTTTTAAAAAATACTTAGAAAAATACCATTTTAAAAATAGTAACTAACAACTGGTAACTAATTTTCGACTACTGATAACTAGTAACCAAATATATTTGTATGTTTCTAACACCTTTTTTAAAAGTGTTATCTTTCTAATAAAAATCTGTATTGGAATTAGAAAAAAAACTGACCTCCGTATTTTTGTAATTTTTTTATTTTTATACATAAAAATGTTATAAATCCTTAATTATTTGGTATTGATTGACAAAATTTCTCAAATAAAAAAATTAATTAACCATTATAAAAAGGCAAAAAATTAACTCTGTTAAAGAAATGAGAGAAAGATGATTTCTTACCAAAACAAAAAAGAAAATTTCAAGAATGAGAATGATTATACCTATCAATAGTAATTTTGTTTATATTTATTGCTAGTAATATTACAAAATCACTATGTATATATATATATACACACTTTTTTTTTTAATAACAAAAAGGGGAGGAGGGGGTGACCAGCGTGGCAACTCTCCATGGCGAGATCCTTTCGACCAGATCGTCACCACTGGGCGGTGGAGTGAGTAACCTGAACCCCAACCGAACAGCTAGTGAGAACGACACCTTTGGGGTAGAGGAAGGGGCACTGAGCTTGCAAGTAAGTGAGCTTGCAAGTAGGTACCCTCACATTTAAGACTCCCGAAAGAGTCACCCAGGTTCGAACCTGTGACTTTCAGCCTACAGGATATCCACGTTGCTGCTAAGTCACCTGTTCGATAGTGTATATACACACACTTATGTACAAATATTTTTGTTTTTGAAATTTGATTAAAAAGATAAAATATTAGAATTTTTTTATTATCACTTCCTTTTTTGGTAAAAAATTGGTAATAATTTTTAAAAACTAGAAAATAAAAACAAAATTCCCAAACAAACGTTGAATTTATCCTTTATTTAAAAAAACAAAAAAACAAAAACTAAAGTGAAGTGAATCCAAACAAATCGCAAGTGAATAAAATCTCACTTAAATTTACATCTCAAAAGAAAAAAAAATCATACCACTTAAAATTTCCATTTCAAGAAAAATTGAATCTCAAAAAATTTTCCTAATATAGTTATATTGTTTTGCAGATTTAATTAATTAATTAATTATTTGTTATATTATTTTTATTAGATAGTGCAAAATGTGTGATTGGTTCACACAATACTCCCTGTTTCAGACCAGTGCTCTTCTTCTCCACCTCTCCTCAATAGTGGACCTTAAACTTTGGAACCTTCGGAATTCGGATCACATAGAGAGAGAGAGAGAGGTCTCTCACTTGTTTAGCTTTAAAGAAATAACAATTATTTAAAAGGAATGGCCATGGTGATGGAAGGTGCGGCCATGGCCGCCGTGGCTACAAGATTTCCGTCGTTCAGAATCATCCGGAGAAGAAGACCCAGTTCTTCCACCTCCCCTGCTTCTAGAACCCTCCGAAGCTTCTCAGCCTCAGCTTCTACCCTCAGGGAGGGCGACCCGCCCGCTCCTCTCTCCGTCTCGCTCGGCCACTTTACCCGACCCGATTTCCCAATCCTCCACCAGGTATTTCGTTCGTATTTGTGTTATTCGTATTCATAGATATCCACTTATCATTTCTTGGATTTTTCCTGGATTTAATTTGTTGCTTGGTTGCCGAGAAATTCCGGGAAAAGCAAACTAGACAATGATCAATTATGTGGAGGAAAAATAGGGGGGAAAAAAAAAGGAGGAGACTTTGTTGTTATTGGAATTTTTGCTGTTTCTGAAAATTTAGTTACTTGTGTATTTGGATATTAATAAAGGATATGGTCACAGTCTGGAATTTGAATTTATGGATATGTGCTTATCATTTCCTGTTCTTTTCTTGAACTAACTTAGTTTTCGCTTGAGTTTTTGTTTTGTTCCTGAGAAATTCCCGGAAAATCATACTAGAAAATGATCAATTATGCGGAGGAAAAATGAAAAGAAAGGGGCTAAGTTGATATTGGAATTTGAGCTGTTTCGTGAAATTTAGTTACTTGTGTATTTGCTTTGATTATAAGGTATGGTTTTTCGTCAGTGTTACTTCATACTGTGTAAGGATTTGCATGATACAGAGTTACATGGGGCAGCCTTGGCATCGTTTTTGCAGGAAGTTAATGGCTCTAAACTTGTATACTTAGACAATGCTGCAACTTCCCAGAAGCCTACGGCGGTCATGAGAGCTATACAAACCTATTACGAAGCTTACAATTCAAATGTGCATCGTGGAATACATTTCTTAAGGTATTTGATGCTTAATTGGTATGACAATAATGTAACAAAACAAAGGCTATACTGTAAGGTTAGGAGAAAGGTAGATTAATTCTGTATGTGAGAGTTATGCCAGCAAAAGATATTTTTTATGCTTCATCGGAAGAGGTAAACAAAGGATATATGTTATGCTTTATAGATTCATCAGCTGTTGATGAGTTTTGTCGGGGGCAGACTTTTCAATTTGGTACTTATTTAGCTATTGACTTCTGGTTTTTTTCATGAAAATAGTGCAAAGGCAACAGAAGAGTATGAGTTGGCCAGAAAGAAGATTGCGTCTTTTATCAATGCATCAGATTCTAGTGAGATTGTATTTACAAGGAATGCCACAGAAGCTATCAATCTGGTAGCTTATTCGTGGGGCCTCCAAAATCTAAAGCCGGAAGATGAGGTGCATTGTCCTCTCCCTCCCTCCTATATATATATATATATATATTTCTTCTTCTTATAGGTTTCGTGAAGTAAGTGCTACGTTTTTCTGCTGATTTCATTGTTATCATGATTATTGCCTTCCATTAAAGGTCTTTTTCCATATAAATTTGCACACTAAATTAAACTTGTGCCACTGTGAAACTCTGTTTCAATTTATATCAACCTCTACAAAGTTACCATCATCTTTCTTCCAGAAAACTAGAAGAAGTATCGGGTACTTCTTTGAGGTACCGTTCAAGATCTAGACCAATATTACAATAGCAATCATTATCATCTGAATACCACATCCTTTGATTACTGATGTAAAAAAATGTTTCTTGCATATGCTTACGTACGAAGCCTATAGTTTGGGGACCTGTGGTTTGAAGGGGTGGAGATACAAACTGTAGGGCTGACAATTGATTTATGAGAAGAAGTACCAAAGGACATTTG
Organism: Trema orientale; assembly: GCA_002914845.1. Lineage (NCBI taxonomy): Eukaryota > Viridiplantae > Streptophyta > Magnoliopsida > Rosales > Cannabaceae > Trema > Trema orientale. The sequence goes on from JXTC01000008.1 coordinate 1,963,023, forward strand.
TGAAATTTGTGAAAAAACTGAGTGCATGCTTAGTTCTGCACATATAACAATTTTAAGATATTTCCTATCAGAAAAGCAGTTAGGAGTTTTGTAAGGCCTTCTGATAGGCTATTAAGGTTTAAAGGTTGTGGAAAAATACTTGACATATGGGATTTTAGCAGGGTGTAAGAAAGGTGAAAGAAAGGCTTGGATCCACGGCTACATAGAAACAGAAAATGATTAGAATTGCTGTTATATGGGGTTGCAGCATGACCTGTGGCCAATAATGTTACTTACTAAGTAACAAGAAGGAGAAGTAGAGAAGGGAAAGGGAACTCTAGGTATAGGCACATAAACCAATCTAGTTTAACTTGATTTGTCAAAATATAGTTATATAGACTCTTGAAACCTTTCCTTTTCCTTACAACTAATTACTACCATACAAAGAACTTCTTCTATGGATTCATTCTAGTACGATTGCAATGACACTGGAAGCCTGCAACAATTTTGATTTATGTGGAACTGGCAATAGTTTGTGTTATCTGGCTGGAGTGGAACAAAAGAATAATTGATGGGAATTTGAAAAATGAAATTTTCCTGTGAGATAGATACTTGTCCTCTCACTGAACTCTAAAATCTTTGGGAGGTAGGAAACTCTAGCATATTGCTAGGTAGCTCCCATGAGGAATCAAATGTTAGATAGATAAGGCAGAGAACTGAATCAAATATACCAGCGCCTGTTGGTCCCCTCGAGGGTTCCTGTGAGATAGATATAAATATTAGGTATCTTTCTGTTTATGGTTTTGTTGAGTTGCAGGGATCTCTTATGATATTTTGGTGCAACCTTCCCTTTACCTTGTCATCTTTTTTGTTATCAAGTATTTTATGTTAACAACATTTCATCGCATCCTCAGAGGAGGAGATGTGGGAAAAAGTTAAATTTTGGGTAGCTATTTGGCTGAAGACTGTTAAAGAGTTTAAAAGCTTGGCTTTTTCTGGTATATTGAGAATTTGGGAATTGTTAGGTTAGTCAGGGATTCTGTTTTGTTTCTGGTTGTTTGTGAGTGGAAATTTTGTTGATTTACTTAACATTTGTATGTTATTCCTATAATTAATAAATTATTTTGTTTTCTATTGAAAGAAGGGAGAAGAACGAAATCCCAGAACCCAGAATTATTATCCTTGTTGAATGATATTATAATAACTTGATAATTTTGTAATAAAGCTGAGTATTGGTGAAGATACATTTTTAAATTTTTAAATATCCCGTGCACTTTGTAATAACTTGATAATTTTCTTAAACCCTGCATTCAAATTTATAATGTATCCCATTTATTTTATGGTAGTGAACCCTAATACTATTTCCTGGCAAAAGAAAAAAAGACCCTAATACTGTTAAAAAGCTGTCCATGTTAGAGAGATTTTGCAGTAAAGTTGGTTATACCTTGTCCAATAAGAAAATTGATTGGTAAGGTGTATTGGCCTATAGAATTTAAGATGAAGTCTCCTAATGATCTGATAGAATCTCAACTAAATATGCTGAAATAATAAACATTGAAAATTACATTTAATCATCCCTAAAGTTCTGGACGGTTCGACATGACCTATAATTTGATCTCTTTACCCACATATCCTACTTCACATTTTTCTTAACGTCTTTATTTTCACAGATCATGCTTACAGTTGCTGAACATCACAGTGCTATCGTACCTTGGCAACTTGTGGCCCAAAAGACTGGTGCTGTTTTGAAGTTTGTGAGCTTAAATCAAGATGAAGTTCCAGACATCAACATGTTAAAAGAAACGCTGTCAACAAAGACAAAACTTGTAGTAGTTCATCATGTCTCAAATGTGCTTGGTATGCTTTTGTGCCTAAAAGCTTTTTTTTCTCCCTCATCTTGGTATGTATGTATTTTTTAATGACATACAGGAAGCTGGCTTCTGTAGTTGTCTCAATCATATTGTACGACTTGCTTTTCGCTTTCTAAATGTCTGTTTTGAAACCCTGATGTTATTCATGTAATTTTAGAACTTTGACTCAAATAGACGTATTTCAGTTATGTGGTAATATTGACTTAAAAAGATTTTTTCCATTTTTGTTTTAGCTTCTGTTCTTCCTGTTGAAGATATTGTGCTTTGGGCTCATGACGTTGGAGCAAAAGTGCTAGTTGACGCTTGTCAGAGTGTTCCACACATGGTGGTTGATGTTCAGAACCTCGATGCTGATTTTCTTGTTGCTTCTTCTCATAAGGTTAGGGTAGTGCTTTACTTTATCTAAATCCTAGAGTTACGGGCAAGTATGTCAAGTTAAGAAAATGCTTCAGATGTGTGGGCCTACAGGCATCGGATTTTTGTATGGGAAGAGTAATCTTCTTTCTGCAATGCCTCCATTTTTAGGTAACTTACTCCTTTGGAAGTTGAGATGATAACTTGTCTATTTTGAAATTTCTAATTTCCACGTGCACATGTTCTTTTGTTTCTATGCTTACACAATGCAGCATTTGGAGGTGGTACTTGAAACTGATTCTTGTGTTGATCTTTTCCTTCTTTCTAGGTGGTGGAGAGATGATTTCTGATGTATTTCTCGATCATTCCTCTTATGCAGAACCACCATCTAGGTTGGTGAATTTGTTTACAATTTGCTTACTTTCTGATACTTGTGGTCGTTGTATTCATCACCTTTTAACTAAATCAGATTTGAGGCTGGCACACCAGCAATTGGAGAAGCAATAGGATTAGGTGCAGCAATTGATTATTTGTCAGCAATCAGTATGCAAAAGATTCATGATTACGAGGTTAGTCCAATTTCCTGATCGCTTATTTATCTGTTTTGCTTTTTGAATAGAAGGTAGACATTAGCCTTATAATCTCCAAAAGCTGTTAACCGTGCTGGCCTTGCACCAGTGACAGAGCCAGGAAATTTTGTTAGGGGTTGCATATATTAAATTTTTTTTAGCTAATTTTGAAACACGTTAGTCAACATAAATCAATATAGAATTAAAAAAAGGTATTTAAAGTGAGTCTAAAGAAAAATAATCCAAAGTATGGGTAAAATTTAGTACTTTAAAATAATATAAGTCAAGTTTAGAAATTTAAAATGAATTGGTAGGTCATATTAGGGGCATTATTGAATTTTATTTATAAAAGGAGGGCAAAAACTATAATTACAAAAATTCAGGGGAAAGATAAAGGATAAAATTGAGATTTTTTGATAAAATAGAGATAAAAAGTATAATTTTTAAAATTCAGTGCCTTGCACCCTCTATGTCATTGACCGAGTTATTTTTCTTTTGCTCTAGGAATACTAATGTTTAAAACTTGCTCCAAAGTAATTGTTAACTGAATTAATTTATTTCTGTGTGTTTGTCAATTTGATTCAGCATGGACGTGTAGACTGAATTATTTTTGCTTTTCCCAGATTTAGGCTAAAGATCTCATATGAATACAGTGATTTCATTTCATATATATTATGCTTATTGTGTTTGAGTCTTACATACTTCTACCAAATCTGATATTTTCTTGGAACCTTGTACTCATTGAAGTCGTTTATTTGGATTTAGGTTAGTTATTGTGTTGGTACGTTGATAGATTCTCTCTACGTTGAACACCTCAATATTGGTTGCATATTTTTCCTTTATGATTAGCCGGCTCTATTTTCTCCTTTTTAATCAATTTCTTTTAAAACTATTACGATCTCTGAATCCAAAATTTCTCTGCATAAGCTAACAATGTCGTGTGTATATATATATAGGTTGCCAGTCTAGTAGGTATTTTTTCTTTTTACTTATGTGTAGGTATTTTTTTTAGTCGTTGGATCATTCATCTAATGGTGATATAATGACTATAATGAGGTGCATGAAAAGATGTGCATCATTAATACTATTTCTTTTTCTTACTTTTTAATATAAAAAAATGTGCATGATCAATTTTTTGGCCAAAATGATACTTATGTATAGGTAAAAAGAAAAAAAAACCTACTGGATTGGTACCATATATATATATATTTTTTAAATCTCCCTCCACATGTTTTATCTTCTGGTATCCTGAAATTCATGCACATGATTGGTCTCAGATATCTCAGCGAAACAAATTAAGTTCAAACAACTATTTCTATAGTTTGTCAAGAGCAATAAAACTTCCAAATTCAATTAATTTCTGGGGGTGTACTTTTCTACAATGCTGTAAGGATAAGCACAAGTAGGGGTTGGAGTGGGGATATATGTGAAGAAACATTTAAATCTATTGAAAGAAATAACATTATCATTTTTATTCTTGGAAATTCTTTTTACAGGTAGAGTTGTCAGAATATCTATACGAAAGCCTCCGGTCAGTCCCTAATGTTCGCATTTATGGTCCTGTACCCACACGAAATGTTCGTCGTGCTGCCCTATGTTCATTCAACGTTGAGAATATTCACCCAACAGATATTGCTACTTTTCTTGATCAACAGGTATGGAAATAACAAAGCTTTTTATCAGTTGGGTAGTCTTGACAATAGATATTGGAACAATTAATCTAATGGCTATAAAGGTATCTCAAATGGCTACTAACGTGTATAATTTCAGCATGGTGTCGCCATCAGGTCAGGTCACCACTGTGCCCAACCCCTCCATCGCTATTTAGGAATCAGCGCAAGTGCACGGGTAAGTCTTCACTTTTACAACACTAAAGAGGATGTCGACTACTTCGTTCAGGCCCTAAATGACACAGTGAACTTCTTCAACTCTTTCAAGTAGACATTTTTTCTTCCCCTGCTTACTGTAAATTTTTATAAACTTCTCTTGTATGCTTAGATTAAACTATATGAATTTCATGAAAATCGTAATTTCAATGTTGCTCATATTTCTTATTTTTTTTTTAAATTCACTAGCAAAAGGTTTATTGCTTGAAATCTGTATCCACATTGTCGTTCACTGTGCACAGAAGGCCGGCCAAATTCATCGAATATCTCTTATTCAATCAGAACATTATGGTTTTTACGGTCTGTTACTCTGTTATGCTCTATTAGGTAAAAGGCCTCATGGAGAAGGGCCAAGTATAATTTTATCAAAATTCTCCTGGCAATTTGTTCTTTTGATCACTAGAATTTTTGGATGTATACCTTTCTGAAAATAGTTTGTTAACCTGATTAGACAATAGACTAATATTACAAGGAACGAGTTCTGCAGAAATATTTCAGTCAACATCATGCCTTGACCTATAATTTGGTTTTTTCTTAGTCTGTGAAAACTGAAAAGTAGTTTTGACATAATAACGATGCAATGAGAAAAAGGGAAACATGATTTAGTATTTTTAAGATAATGTTGACTAACACGAACTCAAGAAGTCTATTAATCAGAGTCATTAGTTTGTTGTTACCGTCAATGATGATTTATAATAAGAAAGGACTTTACCATTGAGTAAAGAAGATAGTCATCTATCTGAAAACTGAAATAGACAAAGCAACAACAGAATACTTTTCTTCCACTAGTTCATGCAACAGCAAGCAAAGCACATCACAATCCTTTTCTTTCTACTTTACGTATTTCGATGAGGCTTTTGCGCTTACGAGTTTATGAGTTATTCGAGTAAACCAACATATTAAGAGCATATTGGAGTGGATGATATTTTGATTGTTAGCTCATTAGGATAATGCTTGCTAAGCTTAAGAAAGGATAGTTGTTAGGGATTTTCGACCATCAACTTGAATAGTAAACCTAAATAATGAGAATAGGGAAATTAAGATGGATTAGTTACAGTGAAATCAGAAACTCTAGTATTTGATTAATTGAATTTATCTCTTTGAATTTATTTCCTTTTAGTTTTTATTTTCTTTTCTTTTTCACATTTAATCTTCTCTAATTGATTTGTTCAAATGAATTTAGGATCAGACAATTTCGGTACTTAGTAACTTCATAATTTTTGTGGGTACATACTCTACTTTCATACATTATTAGTTGTTACAATTTTTGTACTAGCAAAAATACACATCAGATAGATGTTTGTCGGAGGAGGTAGGACTTGGATTTCAGAAATAGCAAAATAGTAAATGCAAGTGGGATTCGTTTATCTTTTCACTTAAAAGTAACGAGATAAAAAAATAGATAACAAGCAATATCTCATCAATTTAAAACCGATGATATAGGGTTCGATATGGGGCTAACCAAACCCGAGACTCATTTCAATCTGCGATGGCATTCTCCATTGATTCTAACGAGTTTGAAGTATATTTCACCATTTGATCTTTACTTTCTCTCTAAAATATGATTGTCCATTACTTTTTATGCGTTTTTAACCGTTAATTCTTCACAACTTTTATATTTACGAACTGTTTGAGAGGAGTTTACGAATTTAGAAATCTAGGATCAAATTCCAAAATCTTGATATATTGGCATAATCTACACTTGTTTGTTTCATTTTTGTTATTTAGTTGCCTACTTTTTTACATAAACACGTTTTTTCAATTTTTATTTTAATTTAGTTTCAGATTCTTTTTTTTTTTAAAAAAAAAACAAATATTGTTATTGTATGTCTAAATAAGACTTTAGACTCAAATATATTGTTATTGTATCTATTTAATGGTAAATTTCTATACTTTTGGAAAAGATATGCTAAATTATCATTTTATATTTATTTTCAATTATTAGTTGAATTTAGGTCTGGAAAATTTATGCATAGCTAATTAGCTTGGTTATTTATATTATATATTGATTTTTCTTGAATGCTTATACTGTTTATAGTTCATCTGGAGAGTTGGTTATATTTGGCGTTCATTATTTGCTTGTCAAAGATTGCAAATTGATTGAAGTATGTTAAAACTACATTCCTAAATGTACTTTCGATAATTCTATTCGTTAGTGTGTACATGTATATAAATGTAAAATAAGAAGAGTTTCACATATTATTGGAGATAGGTCTGAGAAACTATTGTTTGTTACGTTGATATAAGAATGGAATTGGGTGTTTGTTTATATAATATGTCTTATGTTTACTTGATACTGCTGTTAAAGTCAAGCTCACTTGATCTATTGTGGATGTTTGTGGTCGATGCTTTGGGAGTACATATTGATGGAAGAGGGGCGCTAAGCGAACACGAGTAAAGACGTGTCGAAGTGAAAGGCCCTGGGATTATTGAACATAAATCTGTGCATAAGCCTATACAAATTGTTGACGGAAGTTTTGTCAACAATTAATTTAGAAAATTGCGAGATGTGGCTTGTGTGTGAAAAAGAATTAACGAAACAGAGTTAAAAAGATACGAGATTTATAGTGGTTCGGCCCCAAAAAAGATGAGCTTACGTCCACTGTTCTTCGCTATTTTTCTGGAGAATTACAAGAGTTTCTCTAAGTCTCAAGGTGAGAGCAGAGAGAATTACAGAGTTGAAAAGATTGTGAAGTGATTGTGTCCCCCTTCTTACAATGAGTTTAAGCCACCTTTATATAGATGAGGATGGCTTAAAGTTACCTAATTACATAAACGAGTAAGTGTATAATCAGAATAGTATAATTAGGATAACGCACAATCGGGTAATATCCCTTGAATTAAATAAAGAAGTTACTCGATCTCTATTTAAAAAGCTTGTTTCCTTATCTCTGTCCACCCTTGAGCTGATTTCTTTTTTATGCTGATCACACTTTGTCATCCGGAAGTGGTCGCATAATCAATGGAAGACATGTGTGACCTTGTAAGAAACTATTTTGACTTTTCTTTTTCACTGTTTGACTAATGCGGATTTAAGATCGCATAACGCAAATAGGATTTAAAAACGTTCGAAGAACTAATTAAACAATGGCAAAATCTTTCATCGATTACCTAACTAACGAAACGAAGAACTAATTCAACTGAGGCAATCTTGCTGGATTTACTCCTCATTAGTAATTGCCATTATAACATGTGTGTGCCCAGCAGCCCATAAGGGCCACTCACGTGAGTGCGACACGCACCCTTTTATCGAGTTCCTTCCTTTGTAGTCAAATCTGATGATACGCTAGCTTCGGCTATGTCATCTACAAAATAAAAGGCCTGCTTGGTGATCGGAAATCGCTCGGGTCAGTGAGGAGCTCACTCACTCACTCACTTACTCCTTATCTATCTAAATAGTTTCTTCTATCTTATTACTGAATTCAAGAGGCGCCATCTCTCTATTTGCTCAACGGCTGATTCAATTACGACGAGAGCACATTCAATATATAGCAGCCTACTCGATCTGGTCATGCATATGAGACTAAAGTCCCTCTGTGCATCCTATTATTAGCAGCTCCTTCTATGTCCCTTCTCATATAATGCATATGGATCCCACGGAATTAGTATTGGGATAGCTTTATAAATATTGGGAGACTCTACCCGATTTTTCAAAAATCATAGATTAGTTAATTTTATTGGTTGCAGTAGTATAATTGATTACATTATGACATATTTTTGATTGTTTTTGTTACATTAGGAATGAAGAAAAAATGGAAGTTGGGAAATAGATTTTATCTATCGAACATGGGAATGGAGTTGAGAAATTTTTGAATTAGTTTAGGTAACGCTAAAAATCCCAATTTGATAGCATATGTTCTTGTGTCAAGTATAGGAATCTCCATAAGATGGGTATTAGTAAAATAAAAGAGCATTCGTTTCTCAGCGCAATTGATCGAAGTTATTAAATTATATGGTGTACAGATATCAATAAATATTTAGTGTAATTTATGAAAAGCTCATAGTAATTGCTAATTCCATGGCAATTTGGAAAATCCAATTCAACGACTGTTTGATTACTCCTCAAAATAGAGTAGTACCGTAGTACGTATCTCGAACACTAGTACTGACTGTATTTGCTAAGAAAATGTCTGATTACCTTTCTCACAATATCTTTGCTTGCTAAGGAATGTTCGCTGTAATTTCGTCCCTCATTTTAGAAATGAGGCAACACATAGCTTACTTTATTTTCTATTATTACAAATGTATGGTCGAATAAGATACTCTATTGTATCTCTATTATTGTATTTGAAGATATTTCTTTTGACCCATCAAAAAAGAAAAAGGAAAAAAAGAAGTGACTATATGAGAAGTCATAAAAAAAAAAAAAAAAAAACTAAACAAACCTTAGTCAAACTAATTAATTATCTGCATCAAATTACTGGTTAGATACCTACCTTAAATTAAGTGGGGGGGAAAAAAAAAAAACTGGTCAGATATCATTAGTGCTGACTGCTGACTACTTGGTGATTCATCAATAATCGTCAAATTACCGACGAGCTAGTAACATTGCTTACTAGTGAGCTATATATAACAAGGTCCTAAAAAGCTATTAGTACTTTATATCGAAATATATCCATAAGTAGTACTGTACCGGTAGAAAGAGAAAAATAAACTATGAAGCTATTCATGATGAGATTTATGTTAGGCTTATGCTTCTTTCTCCTCCTTCTCTTGCGCTCACATTCCATCCTGTACGTACGTGTAATTCAAATTAGTTATCTCGAAATGGAATTTAATATTACGAGAAATTAGTATTTGTTTTTACTTTATTTTAATTTTTGTTTTCACTCTATGTTAACAGCTTCATAGATATGGATCGTCAAGGCCGTAATGATATAGATTTTGGGCAGCAACGTAACCGCAACCCGGCGCCGAGCGCTGGCACCGGTGGGAGTCCATAAAAACAGTACTTTCAGAGACTGCAATCCCGATCTATCCAAATTTATTCAAGTTAGCAACGTATGTTGATAACACGTATAGTCTTTAAAATAAATGTTGAGTTGGGTTAAAGGAGGATTATATACATAGATATCAGTGCCGCTATTTATATCTGTACTTTATATTATTAGTGTTTGGATGTGATCGTCTAATTTCTATGTGCGTATGTAATTTAGCATGTATATTTCGTCCAAAACATTAGAGGCACTCATGATTATCGAAGTTATTTGGAATATTTCCATGAAGAGAGTGTAATTATTCATTTTCACTCTCTCAGATGCAAATAATGCAAAATTTGTAGGAGTAACATGACCTTACTATAGCTAGGACAAAATATTCGTAATCCACTTTTTCTTTTTCCTTTTTTAATCCGAAATATTCTACTATAAGTCCATAACTAATTAAGATCTACAAAAGTTTGAGAATCACATAAATCAATTTATATGCCTCGTTTCGCATTTTCTTCAAGTGATACGCACACGCGCGCACCAAAAAAAAAAAAAAAATATATATATATGCACACACGTGCACACAAAAAAAATATATATATAGGTTTCCAATCTAATATGTATTTTTTTTTTACTTATTTATAGATATTTTTGTTTATCTGTTGGATTATTGATCTAACAGCTACCATAATTTGAGTAGTTGAAAAATAAAAAAATAAATACTCATTATTTAATAACTTTTTCTCTCCACTTTTTACTATGAAAAGATATACGTGATTAATTTTTATTGGAGAAAACCTACAGATAGGTTAAAAAAAATACCTACTAGATTGGTGCCCTTATATATACCAATCTAGTAGGTATTTGTATTTTTTTTTTTACTTATCCATACGTATTATTTTGTTTAATTAAAAATCATCACGCATGTTTTTTCATGTTAATATGGCGAGAAAATATTAAAAAAATGAATATTTATTTTTTCAACTAAAATTATGACAGCCATTAGATAATGATCCAATGGCTTAGAAATACCTATAGATAGGTGAAAAAAAAAAACCTATTAGATTGAGAACCTATATCTATATAGCAATCCTTCTCTGCTAGCTACTAATTGGACTTATACGATATTAAGAAGAGATAAAAAATCATTAGTGACTCAGTTGTTTTCTAACTCAATGACTGTTCTTTCTTGTTTAAGAAACAGTTTGTTATTTTCTTCCTAGCTATTTATTGATTTCGGAAAAAATAGTTTAAAAACTTGTGTTAGATACCGATCCTAGCTATAAACAATTTTCATCAACTAGGTTTTCTTTGCATTTATCTGTTTTTTGAATAAAATCTCCCCTAGATAGCATGCATAGAATATTTTCTACAAGGTGTAGAGAAAAGCTCCCTAATTATTAATCTCTTCCTTTCTTCGCGTCTTCATTTTGTTTTCTCTTAAATATACTTTTTAACATTTATTTATTGTTCTATTCCATGAAAATTTTCCCTTAGTTTTGCCCTGACAATTTTAGCAATAGCAAGAAGAAGCCCATTTTAACTATTGATTTTCAGACATAATTTACACCGGCATGAGATATTAATTAAATGGCATATCTAATTAATTGGGATTTTCGATTGTTATTGAAAACTCCAAATCAGAACATTATCCTAATTCTATTTATAAACAATTCAACGCATTGCTCTTCGTAATACGAATTATAAAAAAAGTTATATCTTCTCATGATTACTTAATTATATCACTAATTACTGAGTTACTTAATTTTATTAATTTAAAATGAATTAAGAGAAATTAATTATGAAAGTTATTAGAGGTCTTTGATTAGAACCAAAATGAATGTAACTCTTGTACCTAAATAAACAAGGTCCTATCTCACAGCCTAGCTCATCTCATGAAAATTGAATTAATGTAATTTTGTTTACAACGAAGAGTATTGTAACCTATTAACCATAATGAGAAAAGTGAGATGAAAATTTTGATTGATCATTGTACAAAGATCATTAGGAAATCCTGATGAAGAAAAAAAAGATCATCAGGAAATCTTTCGGGAAGATTTACGTCTCTATTATTGTAATTATCTTATGTTTCTATATCTAAATTAACAAAATTTTTCGGCGGGAAGGAAATATAGTACTGATGATGGATGCTTTAGCTACTTAGGGACTGTTTGGCATTATTTTTTGTTTTCTGTTTTCAGAATTGTGTTTTCAAAAATGAGAACGAAAATTGTTTTATAATATTTTCAAAAAACAATGCGTGTTTGGTAAATATTTTTTAAAAATATTTTATAGGGAAAAAAATTATATGAATATAAAAAATCATATTTGTATTATAAAAAAAATATTTAGAGAGAAAAAGTCAAGAAGGAGTGATAAGGGAACAGCAAGAGAAAAAGTCATAAGAGAAAAGGTAATGAAAGATAATAATGAGAGAGAAAGTAATAAGAAAGAATGAAGAAATAAAAAGTGCTGAGAAAGATAGAAGAAAAAGAAACAAATAAAAACACACAAGAGAGAGAAAGAGATAAGAATACATGGGGGAGAGAAAATAAAGATAAAGAAAGTTATAAAAAACAAAGTAGCAATAGAGAATAAAGAGAGATAATGTGATTAAAAAAAATAAAGGAATAGAAAATGATGAAAGATGAAGTAATGGAATAGAATGAGGAAAGAGAAAATGATGAGAGAGAATAGAGATTGAGAGAATGAGGAGAAAGAAAGTGATGAGAGAGAATGTGGTGAGAGAAAGTGATGAAAAAGAAAATTACGAGAGAATGTGTATATAAAAGTCATATGAAATAATTATTTTATTCTTTTAGAAAAAGAAAAAGTTAAGAAAACACCTTGAAAACAACATCTTGTTGTTCTCTGAATTTTCTATTTTCTTTAACTCTATTTTTAAAAACTGTTTTTAGAGAACAATGCCAAACACCCTTACTTGTTCTCAGAAAATAGTTTTTTGTTTTTAAAAATAAAAAATAATTTTTTATTTATGATACCAAACAGCCCCTTACTCTCTTGTTGTTCGATTCTTCGTGGTGGCCTTCTGTTGCTCATTTTGTTCGCAATTTGGTTTTAATGACATGGCGGGTCGATGTAATTATCGTTTTAGTTAATTGCTTTGCGTTGTAGTCTCTTGGCATTTTTCGTTTTATTTTTTCTTAAACTCATTATTTTTTAGTTTCTATCCATAACATTTTTTGGTCATTAATGAGATAGGGTAGTTAATTAATGAGTGCCAACATAGTTGTGATGTTCCTCTCCTCCCTTGATGAAGTAGGTCCAAGTGGTTTATTCAAAAACAATGTATCTAAATTAATATCCCAGAATTCACTTTTTTTTTTTTTTTATTGCAAAACATATCTAATAACGTCAACTCCATTGAGCACTGTAAGTGGAAGACCCCCCCCTCTCCCCCCACATTTTTTTTTTTTTTTTCTTTTTTTTCCAATTTGCCCGATAACATACATATTTGCATTTTTCAATTTCTAATTAAGTAGAAATTTTATGTCCTTTATTTTACACCATTGATATTTTTCTTCTCCAAGGGTTTAGTTTAAATGGTTACAATAATATTTACTCATGGATGGTTACAATGGTTTAAGCCGTTAGATCTAATATCCTACAGTGGTGATTAGTTTGATAGTTGGCCAAAAAAATTTAATGCTATTTATTACCCCATCAAAAAAATTTAATGCTACCACTACTTTTTTTAGTATCCATTCATGGTCACAAAAAAATTGTAACAATTGAGAAGTCCTCCATATATATATATTTGGATAAACATTACAAACTGCATTTTATATCATTTAAGTTTGTTACTTCGGTATTTTTATGCAGATTTCATAAATGTAAAAATTCATTTTTGATTATATGATAATGAGGCTATTATTCAATGCTTAATTCTTTAAAAAAATGAAAATTTGTTGAGAATAAACGTAGCATATATTACTTTTCTTCGGAAATATAATTATAAAATTCGAAACCTTTTTGTGTTACTATTGTATTAACAAGATTATCTTCATTTCCATAGAAAAAAAAGTTATGGCTTTGCCACTGAGTGCATTAGCCAACAATAACTCAATATTTAGCTTCCTGAGCAGCCTTAAGTTGAGCTTCTTCTTGGAAAAGAAGTCCACGATCTCCCGAAGCCAACTTTTCAAACAACGCGCGTTTTGAACCATGATCATTTGTTTAATCAAAAACTGTTGAAACAAAGATTAAAGTAAAATTAGTGGTCTAGGTGATGTATCTAAACTAGCTTGAACGAATGATTAGTTCTTTATTGTCAAGTCAATCTTCTCTAAAGCTTTTCATATAGCATGCGCACTAGGAACATTCATGTCCTTATGCATTTGATTTGTTTCTTATTTTCTTTTCCCATTTTTAAGAGGGACAGATAGTGAGATACTATATGTTAAATGATCGTTCAGGCCTTCAACCTATTTACAGACTTCCTCCCATTAATTTTATTAGAATAATACAAAATAACTAGATACTTTTCGGGAGAGAAAGAAAGAGGAAACCCTGTCCCAGAAACCATACTTTGATTTTTTCGTCAATTGCTGGTTTCATAGAACCTCACTTAGCAATAAGAAGAAAGATTTAGCAAGTTAATGATATAGAAGATATGAATATGTCCTAGTCAACAGTTTACTTCATTATTAATTTTTTACCTCAAAAGATGTAGTGGAATTAATATAATATTAATCAGTGGTAATACACGTTTTTTGGTTGCATTAACCTAGAAAAATGCATAGCTAAGATATAGCTTTGGAAATGGAATCCATGACTAGCTCAATCCAAATGCGTATCTCGTTGTTCTCGAAATCCATTTTTTTTTTTTTAAGACTTATTGGTAATGGTCCATTAATTTGTTTTCGTAACATTTATATTGCCGTTACTCAATATATTCAGCTAGATTTTTAATTAGTGCATAAAACACCATATATAATTAGAGAAGTCGAATTGGCGGGACCACTTAATGTGCACGTAGCGCAACCGAAAAAAAAAAGAAAAAACAAAAACAAAAGGCTTTTTATTACCAAAACTTTGAACTCAGAACAATTCAGTGAAATTAATCTTCGACTCAATTTTTTAGAGCAAAACTCTTTGGCCTCAGAATAATTTAGTAAAATTAATCTTGAACTCAATTTTTTAAAGCAAAATCCCCTAAAAACTCCTAATATTAGAGCAAAACTTCTTGAAGTCCCTAAATATTAATTTTGTTAGAAAAAAAGTGTTTATGTTATTTTTTTTACTGTTACGTCCTTATTATTTTATTTGTGACTTTTAGGTTCTCATTATTATATTCGTGTTTCACGCTAATCCCTTTTAATCTTTTCTATTCAAAACTATTGTTAGTTAGTATTTACCCAAAAAATGCTCATCTCAGCAGGAATGAAATTAGAAACAAAGGGAAATTATTATTTAAAAAAAATAAAAAAGAGTTGGGGTTATCGTTTTCATTCAAGATGGAGGTAAGAAATTGAAAAATTTTATTGGGTTCCAATATGGATCTATTTTGATCCAAAGATTCATATATCTAGAAGAGATATATGCATTTTATTTTGCCTAATTTATAGAGGACGTATTCTTTTTTTGGACACATGTCCTCTATAAATTAGGCAAAATAAAATGCATATCATGTAGCATTTTTTTTTATTAACACTTATATAGGCGCTCTTTTTTTTTTTTTTTTTTTTTTTTTTTTAAATTATCACCTTTATAAGGACTTTTAAATGAGCATGAGATTTTTTTGGGAAAAAACATTGAAAGAACCGTAACTAAAGGAAAAACAAGATGAAAAATGGTATAGTTAATTCTATAAATTCTGATTTAAATAAAAAAAATAAAAAAGAAAAGATGTGTACCTCTCTTCTAGATATATGAATACTTGGCCAAAGTAGATCCATACTGGAATCCAATAAAATTTTCCAATTTCTTATCTCTATTTTGAGCTAATTAAACGATAACCCCAACTCTTTTTTATTTTATTTTTATTTTTTTGAATAATAATTTCCCTTTGTTTCTAATTTTATCCCTGCTGAGATGAGCACCTTTTGGGCAAGTGCTAATTGACAACAGTTTTGGATAAAAAAGATTAAAAGGGATTAATGTGAAACAAAAATATAATAATGATGACCTAAAAGCCACAAATAAGAGAATAAGGACTTAACAGTAATAAAAATAACATAAACATTTTTTTTTCCTAATAAAACTAGTATTAGGGGGACTTCAGGGGGTTTTGCTATAATATTAGGGGACTTCTGTAGATTTTGCTCTAAAAAATTTAATTCAAAATTAATTTTACTAAATTATTCCGAGTTCAGGGAATTTTGCTCTTAAAAATTGAATTCAGGATAAATTTTACTAAATTATTCCGTGTTCAGTGGGTTTTGATAATAAAAAGCCAAACAAAAATAGGTTCCAGCATATAACAAACTTATGATCTATGGGAGGGAGTCCAACTCATACTTTTAGGTATAGCGGACCGGCTTGTCAAAACGTTACATAGGTTACAAAAATGACATTTGACACAATCTATATACTAATAGATTTACGAAATTGTTCATACTTGTATTTGTGTGTTATAAATTGTATAATTTTTTAGTGTCTTGATGTATCATATGTGTTTAAGAGTATATCGATTTTGACGAAGTGAGTTGGCTCAAGTAGTAAGAGTATTCATTATCTAGGATCTCAATCATAGATTCGAGTGGTGAAAATCTATGATTCCGAATAAGGTGGGGAAGAGATTGTGTAGTAATAAGTATTTTCCGTTACTATGTAATAAGTAAAAGTCATTAGATAAACTCTATTTTTTTTTGAAAAGAGTGTATCGATTTTATTTATATGTTATGATATAAATAAAAAAAGAGATATATTATCCTATATGTTTTTGAGAATTATAAATACATTTTATACTATGTTTCTCTTTTTTTTTTTTTTTTTTGTTGCTTTGCAAACATTCCTATTTTTCCAGAGAAATTTAGGTGGATGACCAAAATTTTAAATTTGATTAAGTAGATGTCCACTTTTAAAATTTTATTGCTAAATGTCCAAGTATATATATTTTTACACTTGGTAGATATGTGTTTTAGTTACTGTACTGAAATGCACTGGGTATATAATTTTTTATACTTGGTATATAATTTTTTATACTTGGTATATAAAATTTTACACTTGGTATATATGCATATATACCGGACATTTTGCTATAACATTTGACAAAGGGACATTTACTGAAATTTGGCCCAAAATTTGGTCATATTTCTATAAGGCTATGCACATTTCGCTAAAGAAAAAAAAAAACTGCTTAGGAAAATATAAAAAAAGAAAAGAAATTATTAGCTTAACATAACAAATAGGCGGCTAAACTAAAATAGAACGTTGGGCCAATAGGCTTAACACGATATAAGCCTTGTGTAGAAATAATCACAACTTGAGATGTGCTCATGCCGGTGGGTCATGCTAGCCCTTAATCCCTAATAAAGCATGACATGGTATTTTGTTGGGTTGTAAATTCTAGGAATGCTATAAAGCACAATGGGTCTAGCTATTTTTGGGTTCTGTCAGCACGGCATGACCTATTTAACATTTTTAACCATAATTATAATTGTATTTTTAGATAACTTCTCTTCTTGTCGTCTCCTTCACAGTAAAAGTTATAAAAAGAGAAGAAAAAATTTAAAAAGGTGTCTAATGAGTTTAGATTAAATGATCAAATTAAAGTATTTCCTTATATTAGCTAATTAATACAAATTATACCTCTCTGTCTAATCTGATCAAAATAGTTGACATATAAAAATATTAGTTGGGATGCGTTTTAAAGAGAACATAAATAGTTTCAAATCACTATACTCACAAAGATAACTTAAAATATGATAATTTTTAAAACTAATCGATCAAAAACATAGTTTAAACAATGAGTTACCTAACTCTAGTGAAAAAAATTGAGCTTTAAACCAGAAAAATACCTTAAATCGATGGAAAATATGGGTCATTTTCATCTTGCTGCCACATTTTGTGAAAGCAAGGGAGAGAAAAATGAATATGAAATTGGACTTCTATAGTCCTAAATTTAGAACCAGACCTACCAAAGCGCTTTAAAAGCACAGTAGTTAGTCCCTGCCTTGACCTACCAAGGAATGGACATGGTTATTATAATCCGTAATGAAAAGAAAAGAAAAGAAAAAGGAAATGGGTACTTTAAAGAAGAATGAGAATAAATCAAAAAATGAGTTATCCTACTAAACTAACTATGCGAAGAATTTTCCAAAATAGTATATTTCAAATAGATATGTAAACACATGAATAGAAGAGAAATAGAATCACTTTTTTTTATTTTTAATTTTTTTTATTTTCATTCCATTAGTAAACATGGCCTACGTTTCTTGGTTTCTGCTGGATTTTGTAATGTTAATTTTCTGAGAAGAGTTCTTCTATGTGGGCTTCTGTTTTGGTATTGCTTGCTTCCTCTCTTTGTACTAGCAATTATATGACATAACCCAAACCCTAGAATCCAGAAATCTTTACCAGACCCCATTTATTAGACTTTTATACAACGGTACCTTAGGTATGGTTTCATAAATCATAATGCATTCTCCACAAGACAACCGAAACAAGAGAAAATAATAAAAAAGAGATAAAGGGTAAACCATCAAAGTATTCAGTGGAGAAAAAATGATTAGCAATCGCACCTAACCTTTCCTATTAGTCAAACAAGAAAATTTCCAGTAACTTGAAAATGAAAACAAGCACCATGTGACTCTATAGCTCCTCCATTTTCAGATAATTTATGATAAATGAATAGAAATAGTGGTTAGCAGGAGGTAGGATAAGTACAAACTACGTATATATATTGTACCTGTAGTTGGTTCAAAATTATTGTTGTACAAGAACATATAGGGGTGGCAATTCGGGTTACGACACGACGACACGACACGAACACGACATGATTTTTTGCGGGTTAGGGTTGAAGAAAAAGGGTGCAGGTCGGGTTCGGGTCGACCAGCCTGACACGAATAAAAAAACGGGTCGGGTTCGGGTCAATCCGCTTGATACGAACTTGACCCGCCAACAAATATATATAATTAAATTATAAAAATATTTTTTATTTAATTTGTTTATGACTATTATTATAGATATATTTAATTTGTACAATGTAAGTTTTGGGATTATAAGTTATTAATTATATTTATAAATTACCCCTAATTTATTTATTTTAAAATGAGACAATAATAGCCTTAGAAAAAGAAAATATAAATAAAAAAATACGGGTCATAGCGGGTTGGCGGGTAAAAAACGGGTTGACGGGTCAAAATCGAGTTGTGGGTTGGATGTTATTCACCAAAGCGGGTTGTGCGGGTCGGGTTCGGGTCAACCCGTTTTAGGTGCGGGTCAGGTTAGTGTTGATGGTTTTCTGACACGACGGGTCACGGGTCGGGTTCGGGTTGACATAATTTATGTATATATTAGACTTCAACCCGACACGAACCCGACCCGTCGACACGAATTGACACCCCTAGGAACATAAGTTCCAAAATAAAAGTAGAATAATAAATGTCTATTTAATAGAAATCTGATTTATATCTAATTTATACATCCAGTACATTAATTGACACCTAGACATTTCCAGCGAAAAAAAAAAGAAACTGATATCTAGACATAAACGAAAAGAGAAGGGAAAAAAAAACAGAAAAAAAGGATAGCTGCAAAAGAATAAAAAAAACCCTAAAATATGATATTTTCACAAATCTTCGCAAATTTATACCTTCTGTGTAACAATTAGGTGATTAGTTTGTACTTATTATTTTAAGTCATTTTCATTAAATTTTTGTATTAGTTAACAGAAATAAACCTAGAATGACAATGCTCCCTTAAAATCTATCTGCACTTATATTTGTACTTTTTTTTTTTTTTCAAACCTCGACGGAGCGAGGGAAGCTAAAATAAAAGAGAAAGAAGAAGAAGAGACACATAGTCAGAGGGGGACAAGAACCTGAACTCTCAAGAACTAAAAACAGGAACAAAATCCAAAGAAAACATAAAACTTAGCGAAACCTATAACTAGGCTTTGCAATACAATCGTCATAAACAAATGAAGAAATAAAAGAAGGAGCGGTCCACCACTAGGTAGGACAAATTATGGAAGATGCTCGAGAAACCAAAGAATCAGCAACGCGATTACCCTCACGATAAATATATGTCACGAGGAAATCCATATGAGTAATGTACCCCAAGACCCTAGACCAAGCTGATCTCCAACGAAAAGGAACTTTTAAAGAGTGAGACAGCAAAATAGAAACCACATAAACTGAATCACTCTCCAACCAAAAACACTACCAACCATATTTCCAGGAAAATTCAATCGCATGAATCGCCGCTACCAACTCAGCCTCGAAAGCATAATTTACTCCCAAAGGAATAGAGAAACAACCACGAACAAAACCACGATGTGTCCTAAACACCCCTGAGCATCCAGAAGCACCTAGAGCGCCAAAAGCAAAATCATCAGTGTTGACCTTAATCCAGGAATGAGGAGGAGGCCTCCAGACAACTTCAATAATATTAGGCGCCTTCCGAGGCCTACCTTTAACACGAAGCTCCCTCAAAATCATAAGTTCTTTTATGGAATTAAACATAATACCCGAAATCAGAGACTCAGCCTCTCTAATAAAGCGCCATAAGAGTACCAATGCAGAATTAATGGAAGGCTTTTTTTCCTCGAAAAGAGCCAAATTCCGAAAGTGCCAAATAATCCAAAAAATAGAAGTCATACCAACCTTCCAGAAAGAACCAAGTTGAGGACTCAAAGAACAATACTGAGCTTTGTCCCAAAGATCTACCGCAGTGACCTCTAGAAAAATAGGAGTACAGAAGATGGATGACAATGCTGACCAAAGCTGCCCGACAAAAGGATAATGAAGGAATAAATGTGACAAGTCCTCTATGGAGGAGCGACAAAAGCAACAACAAAACGGGAGATTAAAACCTCGTCTCATCAGTGAAGCCGCAGTAGGAAGACGATCATGAAGAATTCTCCAAAGTAGAATCGACCTCGAAGAAGGAATAAAGGAGGACCAAATTTGATTTCCCCAAGAGCAATCACTTGTAGAACTAGAAATAGAGACGTAAGCATCGGAGCAGGTGACCAAGCCATCTAGGGAACCCATCCAAAACAGGGTATCCAGAATATCTAAATACACAACTGACTCAATTGTAACTGCAATGTCCGGAAAGCAAACTTTAAAAGTAGAGGGGAGTAACCAACCCGAGTCTGTCAGAAGATCACCAAAAACACTCTTTAAAGGAGGATCGAGAACCATGGGAGAAGAAATCAAGTCAATCAAAGGGGAACCCAACTAATTATCAGTCCAAAACTTGACCTTGGAATGCCTACCCACCAACCAACGAGACTTTTCACGCAAGTCCTTACATAAAGGTCGAAGCCCAGTCCAAATAGGAGATTTAATCTGATATCGAAAATCACCATTGCCTTTGAAAAAATGAGCACGGAGATAGATGAATAAATCAGAATCAATCGTCATCATTCTCCAAGCGAACTTTTTAAGCAGGGCTTTGTTAAGCAGGGATAAATCACGAAGACCTAAACCGCCCTCCTCCTTAGGACGATAACAATTCTTTCAAGAACCCAGCACAAGTTTCTTTTGTAGTACAGAACCCGACCAAATAAAATTGCGAATTGCCTTTGTCATTTTTCGTAATAAAGAACTTGGCCACTTGTAAATCTGAAATGAATGAAGGAGTGATCCATAAATTACAGAACTAACCAAAGCAACTCTACCAGCGAAAGAAAGTGATAAACCCATCCAAGAACGAAATCTAGCCAACAAATTGTCCATCCAATGAATCAACCATGTTTGACGAGGAGCCCCCACAAACAAAGGAACCCTTGAGTAATGTAACGACTCTCCACCTCGCTTCATACCACAAATAGAAAGCAAATCCCTAATTCTCACAGAGGAGATACCCTTACCGAAGTAGATATACGATTTCTCCATATTAACCATTTGTCCCGAAAGAGACCCATACAACTCAAAGGCCGAGTGAATAGCTCTCATATTCTTAGGGGAAGCTCTACAGAAAATAAGCACATCATCTGCATACAAAAACTGAGTCAGAGCATTCTTACCCCGAGGTGGCGAGATAGATTCAATAGCTTTTGAGCTGAATAAATGAGCTAAGTAACGACCTAAAAAGTCCTCAGCCAAGCAAAAAAGTAAAGGAGAAAGAGGATCACCTTGTCTGACTCCTCGAGAGCAAGGGAAAAAACCATGAGGAGTCCCATCAAGAAGCACAGAGATGTGAGCCGAATTAAAAATATTCGAAACCCAATCGGTGAAGGTATTCGAAAAGCCGAAGGACCGAAGAACTTCCAAAACAAAAGACCAACCAATAGAGTCAAAAGCCTTACAAATGTCAATCTTTTAAGCAACATGACCACCGAAGGCCGAATTGCCCAAAGAGTTATAACATTCTGAGGCTCCCATTATACAATCACCCATTTGTCTACCTTGGACAAAACTAAACTGATTCGAAGAGATAATTCGAGAACTAATAGGACCCAGTCTGGTAGCAAGAATTTTAGTGATTACTTTGAAAAAGAAATTCCCCAAAGCTATAGGCCGAAACTGCTCTATTTTATTTGCCTCATTGACCTTTGGAATAAGAACCATAGAATTTGAGTTAACACCAAGGAACATCTTACCAGTGCGAAAGAACTTCTGAATTGCTGAAACAAAATCGTCGCCTACAATAAACCAACAAGAGTAGAAAATTTTTTCAGTATATCCATCCAGTCCTGGCGCACTAGTAGGATCCAAATCAAAAACAGTATTTCGAATTTCTTGCTCAAGCAGAAGGCATAACAAAGCAGTATTGTCCAACGGGGTAACCAAACAGGGAATATATTCACGAATAATAGAAAGATCACCTGAATAATGAGGCGGCTCAGAGAATAAGGAAGCGTAATAATCAACAGCATGAGCAGTAATACGAACTGGGTCAGTCACAATCTCATCATTAATCACCATAGAAGATAAAGTCTTATTGGCTTTACATTTTTTAAGAGTCGCATGATAAAATGAAGTATTTCGATCCCTTTCTTTTAGCCATTTAATTTGACACTTGTCTCTCATGAAAGAATCTTTCAAGGTTAAGGCATTATCAAGGGCAGCCAAAGTATCTGCTTCTTCTCGAAAAAGCTCCTCAGAAAAACCATTAGCTTGCAACCTGTTCTGAATCTCTATAATCATATCAGTAGCTCTGTTAACTTTGGAGGACAAATCTCCAAAAACCTCCCAATTCCAAGTGCGAAGAGAAGTCCTGAGAAGCTTGAGTTTCTTGAAGAGACGAGAAGTAGGACAACCAGAAACCGGAGAAGACCAAATACCAGAAACCAGGTCTAAAAAAGTGGGGTCCTCGACCCAAACATTCAAGAAACGAAAGGGTCGAGGGTGAGAAAATCTCGAATCTCTCTTAATTTTGTCTAAAACATTCAAGGATATTCTAATAATTTTGTCTAAAAGATTAAAAAAAATTAAAATAAAATATAATATTTTATATAAGTGATGGGACCCACTTTTATTTTAAATACAACACCAATCTTTTCTTTCTCTCCTCTCCCAATAATCACACTCTCTCTCTCTCTCTCTTTTTCCTTTTTCTTTTTTCTTTTTCTTTTCTTCCTTTTTTGTTCTTCTTTTTTCTTCCTCGTAAGCTCTCAACCAAAACCAGCCACCACTAATCACCACCATAGACGGCAAGCCCAAGCCTTTCCTGACCGGTGCCGACCCTCCTCAGCTTCTGGTTTCCGACAAATCAGCTTAGGTAAGCTGATTTATGAGTTTTTGACTGTTTTACAAATTAATTTGTGGCATTTATATAATTATTTTTGTGAAGTTATTTTTATGGCTGTGAAAGTTATATGAGGTGAAAGAGGAGATTGAGTCATAAATAAATATGATGGTACTGTGTTAAATTGATCTCCGGTTTGAGAGAAATCTTGAATTGAAAAATATGGTATTTTGCTAATTCAGAACTAAAAGTGGTATTCTTGCAAACCAAAACAGTGCTGGGTTGAAAGTCTGTTACTAATGAGATTGGGTCTTGGGCTTAGATTAATTAGAAAAGTGTTTTTTTTTTTTTTTTTCTGAAATATTTATACAAAAATGACATTTTTCCCAATAATTAGCAAAGTTGATATTTTTTCAAATATTTTTGAAAGTGATATTTTGCTACATAGTTCTGTTATAATAATATTTCAGAAGTGGAATTTTTGTAAATATTCAGCAAAGATGATATTTTGCTAAATATTTTGGAAGAGTGGTATTTTTATAACTTTCGGGAATTAAGGCCAATTGATGCTCGGGATATCGAAACGAAGTTTTGACTTCAAATTTTGATTTTTTGAGGTCGAGAAACGAGTTTTGATATATAATATTGATATGTTTCGAAATAGCACAAATTCCGAGGCTCGTAAATAGTGCCGTTTTGCGTGCCACAGGCCGAATCTCTGCCCGGAACTCAAATTCGACAAATTGTATGTCTAACCTAGCTATTTTGCGCACTAAGATTTCAGCAGTGGCGTCCGTTTTACCATTTGAGGCCCTGTAGGAATAGTCACTTCTCAAGGTGAGCTTATGGGATTCCCCAAACGATCTTTCGAGCACGCAAGTGACCAATGAAAAATTCTACAAGCGTCGTTAGCTTGGTATAGCTATCATCTTGAGGTAGGGGTTCAATTTCCTAATTTTTATACCTATTTTAATTTATAATTACATTATAACTCATTTATGAAAAATTATGAATTACACAATAGTTTGATAAATTATTGAAACATATTGGATTATACTAGAATTAGACTGTGTGAATTTTTTATACATATTTTTAAATTATAATTATTGGATAATACAGCGGAGTGTTGCCATGTCATAGTAAATCCTAAAATAATGCCAAGTGGGATTTTAAAGCATGATTTGATTAATTCTTGGATGCATGGTTGTTTTGAACTATTACATGTTGTACATACCATAGGATCACACACTTGAGTTTCATTATTGTATTGCGGTAGTTTAGATCGCTGACGAGTTACTGCAGTGCTAGATGAGAGACCTAGGCCCCTGCGCAGGTTTTACTAACATACTTCTAGGTAGTGTCAAGATACTAGGTACCTCTAGAAAAGAGGTATTATATGGCCATGATGAGAGGATGAAAACTCACTTATATACCTGATTGATGTATGATATGTATAATTATGTGATTTTGGTTTTGGTTTTGGATATGTGATTATTCTTGGTCTTATTTATTTTATGAACTTGGTTTATAATATAGATTTTGGAAAAGTACTAACCATGTAGGTTTGAGAAATTGCATCCATTCGCAAAGGTAATTGAATTCTTACTGAGCATGTGAATACTCACCCCCTATTTTTCTCCTCTTAGGTTATGTCTAGTGTGACATTGGGAATTCAGAAGTAAAGTAGAAAGGAGTACATTACTGATTTTAAATAATTAGCAACTATGTAGAATACTTATGTTTATTTATCTTGGCTTGTATTAAAACTTAAGGGCCCGTATCACAGATTCAATCTGTATAATTATTGTGCCTGGATTGTGAGGATTATGATGATGCTGGATTTTATTTTATAAATTTTATTATCAATCTACGTCTAATGGTGATCACAAAATGTGTGAATTTAAGCCTAAAAACTATTTTATAAATTTTTCTAAAATTACTATTAAATTTCTACTTGTGAAATTTCCTTTCTGTCACTAATCCTAGAGTTTGAGTCGTGACAGAGCCGCTGCAAGGAGCCTTAATTAAGTGACCTAATACCAAGACCCATCTTTAATTTTCAAGAAACAACTGTTCCAAGACAAAGTTGGCAAGTTTCTTTCTTCAATTTACCTGTCTAGACAAATTGTTAATACATCTTTCTAAATCCTTCAGGAGAGAACTAGGCCACTTATAAATCATATATAATTGGATGAAAGATCCCATAATGAGGCCAAATAAGAAATAGTAGAACACTTTCAAGAAGAGAACTTAGACCATGCGGTCGGCATTAGGTAGCAAATGGCACCTCCTCATGTGCACCTTTGAATAAATGCAGTCCAAGATAGTTAATATATAGAAGCCAGCCAGAATGTAGGGAATCCCAATAAGATTAGCTAAAGAATTAGTTCAAGTTGAAGGGTAGGCATTACCAAAGAAAATATTGGAAGTAAACTTTGGTCTAATCTGCTGATCCGAACTACTGTTATACATATCCAAAGCATGGGAGACAGTTTGCAAATTACGTCCGGATCCCCGGTACAATATAATTAAGAATGTTACAAGGGGGGAAAAAAAACAAATGAGTATATATAGGAGCCATACCTCTAGTAGCTGAAGTAATCAGAATGAGCGCAAACATATATGAAAGCCATGCGAATCAAAAACAGACTGAAAAAATCCTCTTGAATATGAAATATGGGAGCAGAGATCAGAGGGTACTCACCTTGACTAACGACTCGATCACTACAACTACAAAAAGTAGCAGGAGAAAAGTGTTTAACCAAACAGGTAATAATACTGTCCAAATTGATAACAATACAATCTTGAACCTGCCTACCTTAAATAAAGCTGAATAATTGACTACGGGAGATTATTTAGCACTATTTATTTTAAAATTAATTTATGATTGATATAAATTCATTTGTTTCAATTTTCCATTCTAGCTTTCTATATATATATTAAATTTTGATTTTATGGCAAAATAAGGCATATTATAACATTGAGATATTTACAATTTTGTTAAAAAAAAAAAGAGGCGATTTATGGAAAAACAGCATGCTGACATCATTTGTTAGAACACGTTCCAAAATCAATCATGGCAGTTTATTTCCCAAGATTTTTGGCTCCAATTTTTATTCTTTTTCTTTTTCAATTTCGGGTAACGAAAGAGTTGTCTATGCATATTTCTTTTATCATTGTTCTAACTCTAATTTGTTTCCCAATTTGGTCTCACACATTTTTTCTATGCTGAAAATTATTCATTTTCTTTTCTCCTGCTTCTTTTGATGCTCTCTCTAGTTTTGCAGAAGCTCTTAGTCACGGTGAACCCTCAAAATTAATGGAAGACATGTTTCTTTCTTTCCTTTTTGATGATCATGTCATTTAGTGAGGGGGAGCTTTTCTGAAGGGGAGTCATGAAAGAAAAAAGAGAAGGATCATGATGATACTGATGTCATCAAGTTTGTGAGATCCTGAGAAAAGCAGGTTGTTGTCTTGTTGTTGCGAGCAACAATCAAGGGGGAGTCGTGTCATAATTACACTCTTTTATTTTTGACACTCTTTTCTTTTTGCAGGATATGTTTACTACTCTGTGTTTACACATGTTTCTCTTTGATCAGATGTTTTGTGATTGACAGATTTTTGTTTTAGTGTTTGTGTTCTTTGCCTTTAGATCTTTTGTCCAAAAGGGGGAGAAAGCATATGGATTTTGATATTGGATAAATACTGACCTTGTTTTGCAGACATATCAAATATTTGTCTAAAAGATGTCAAAGGGGGAGATTAAAAGAGCAAATATCTGTTGGCAACCTTTATATTGCAACATGACTGGTTTCACGGTCATGTTACAACATGCGACTAAATATTTGATTTGACTAGTTTTTTCAATATAATTTGTATTTTTCATTTATATACTTTAGGTCACGATTTATATAGCTGTCAATCATAAAAATCTGATCTTATTAATGCATACACGGATTTAATTGATAGGAAATAGGTAAATGACTCTTACCTAAATTGGTTTTGAGTATATGTCACTATTTCATTAAAGAAATTCCTTTAAATGAATATTTTATGTTAATATCTTTTATGGAAGTTTCCTTAACTCATTTGTACTGATTCTCAGTAATTAAAGTTACTCTAATTCGTGCTATTAGCTGTCAAATAGGTTTGAGTAACTGATTATTTTGTTTCAGAAAAGTAATCTGAAAGTTTCCTTTTCTGTTACAACATGACTGGTTGACAGATCATGTTGCAACATGTGGACAGGATCAGCAATTATTTTCCAGATCCATTTTTCTAAGTTTGGTAACAAACTTGTCTGATTTTGCAAGTCTTCTAATTAACATTAAATGCTTTTAATTATTCTTTGGCAGATATACACGTGAAGATTTGCTCCCTTCTCTATTTAAAGGCCACTCAATAGTGGCTTTAGGTAGAGAGACCACTTATTGTATTTCGGCTATTGAGTGTAAAAGAAAGATTTTTCTTTTAGCCATATTTTAGACTTAGGAGGTGTCCTAGTCGTTTGAGTGATAGTGCTTCGGGAGAGGTGCTGATTGTCTTCGAGAGAAGATCGACTTCAAGTACCTGAAGGGATTTTAGAAGAACGAAGTCAACCTAAGACGAGTGGTACTCGCTAGACACGTTGGTGAAGGAATACATCCACATTGCGACAATCAAAAGAGGGAGTCTTTTATTATATAAGTCAAATTGGTGTTTGTATTCATTGGGTTCGTATCAGTTTTTCTCCCAAGCTCAATTATACACACCTAAACAAAATACATATCTAATTGCAGAAAAATTAAACACATGATCGTGTCCTTACACCAACAGGAAAGGATAAACATATATATAATAACGTATGTTCGCGCTCAGCGGATATTCACGTTGCCTTTGGGGTTGTGATATTTGTGGCGTTATTCACACTCCCAATGGCATGGTCTAAAGAATGGCATCACATCTGTAATACTGACTAACTCTAATCTCACGGTCAATATTTTCGAAACTCAATCCTCTTATAATATTCTCTTGGTATTTGTAGAATGCTTGGCCTTTTCGTCGTTCGATATTACAACGTACTATTTACGTATGTTCGAAATTCATCTATGTTTTTTCTTTTCCCTTTTCTTTTTTCTATTTTTCTTTGTCTAATTTTCCGAATGCCAAAGAGTTAGAAGCAGCTCATACAATATTCATACAAAATTTGTTTTAAGAGAAATTCGAACTTTAAATCTCAACGTAAGTAGTTACATATCGGACTAAGCTACAAGTACCCGCATAAATTGTTAAAACTACCAACTTACAATTAGTGAGCAAATCAGAAAACATTGTACACCATTGAAACCAGATTACTCTATCCAATACATTCCAAATCAAGAAAGCTGAACAGAAAATCCGAAAAGAAAAAATAAATAAAATTCTTTTGTTTTGTTAGAGAGAGAAAATAGTAAAATTAGAGTGAAGAAGAACCTGCATTCCGGAGGCCAAGAAGCAGAAGCATCATCCTCGGAGTCATAGAGCATCGTGAGATAGTCTTTCCACTCCAAAACCTGCTCTGCTTTCGGACTGAAGCTCGTCGCCAATCGGACAGTCGCCGACGGCGAATCTCTCAGATATTTCCTCTTCTCCGGCGCCGGCAACTCGAAAAACCGGTGGACGGCGGCCTTGAGGTCCTCGAGAACCTCGATCGGAACGCCATGGTTGACGATTTGGAAGAAACCCCACTTGGCTGCGGCCTCGCAGATGGCTTGGGAGACCTCAGGATCGTCCCATTTCGAGAAATCGATGATGGGTATGGAATCTTGGGTCTTGGTTTTGGTGGAATCGAAGTCGAATCGCTCATGGGGAGGTTGGATGTACTGTCTGGGGACGCTTTCGATTCCCAAATCAGCTAGACCCTTTACCCCATTTCCTTGGTTCACTACGAAGTCAGTGACGTTGAGGGAGTCGGGCAGAGGCAGAGCCGATGCCATCTGTTTGGTTCGCGGGAAAATTTGAGAGAATTTTTCTCGTTTGATAAATCTGAGAATTTTTTTATTTTTTTTGGGGGATGAGTTTGGACTTTTGCAAAGTGGGGAGCCAATTCAGAAGACTGACCAGTGATGAAGAGAATAATTAGGAAGTTATTAATACGTATATTTTTCTCATTGATCTTCGAATGTACAGATACAAAATATATATATACAATTCAAGAGAAGTTGTAGCCTAAGCAACATGAAACTTCCTAAATGATAACTAAAGGAATAAGTACAAAAATAATTACAAAGGAAATAAAGATAATTTGCTGCACAAAATCAGGTCACAGAATAATCATTTGAATAATTATCTTTATTACGCCCCCTCAAGATGGGGTTGAGTATAACACCAATCTTGACTAGAAGGCTTTACAAGCCCGGACTGGTTTGTGGTTTAGTCAATGCATCAGCAAGCTGATCAGTCGCAGAAACATGAGAGACACGGAGTACACCAGATTGGATATGTTGTCGAACAAAATGAAAATCAATCTTTATATGTTTCATGCGTGAATGGAACACTGGGTTAGCACACAAATATGTCCCCCCACATTGTCACAATAAATAGGCGGAGTAGAAGAGATCATAACACCAAGCTCAGTGAGGAGAGAACGGAGCCACAAAAGTTCAGCAGCGGTGGAGGCTATGGCACGATATTCTGCCTCAGTAGATGATCGAGCAACAGATCATTGTTTCTTAGAACTCCAAGAAACAAGATTATGACCCAAGAAAATTAAGTGCTTAGAACTCCAAGAAACAAGATTATGACCCAAGAAAATTAAGTAAGCACTGGTAGAAGTACGATCATCAGGACTTCCTGCCCAATCTGCATCAGAAAAGGCATGAAGTATAAGAGGAGAGTCTTTGTACAAGTATAAACCATGATGGATGGTGCCACAGAGATAGCGTAGTAGACGCTTGACAGCAAGCCAATGTTCAGTGGTCGGTCGATGCATGAATTGAGAGAGCTTGTTAACTGCAAAGGCAATATCTGGACGAGTCATAGAGAGATACTGAAGAGCCTCCACAACTGATCGAAATTCTGATGGATCCGTAAGTGAGATTCCATTAGACAAACGAGGCACCCGAGTAGGGGATATTGGTGTAGAAACAGATTTAGCATCAAGCATTTTAGTACGCTGTAAGAGATCATGAATATACTTATGTTGAGATAGAAAAAGCCCAGATGAGGTGGGAATAACCTCGACGCCCAAGAAATAAGAGAGACTCCCAAGATCTTTAATTGAAAAATGAGCTGCAAGATCAGTAACAATTTTTTCCAAAAATATAATATTGTTTCCTGTAATAACAATATCATCGACATAGACAAGCAAGTATACAATGAAATCTTAGGAATGAAAAATGAATAAAGAGGTGTCAGATTGAGAGTTGATGAAGCCTACTGATAGTAAATAATTATGTAATTCATGGTACCATGCTCTAGGAGCCTGCTTGAGACCATAAAGAGCTTTCTTGAGTCTACAAACATGGTTGGGATATTGAGGATCGACGAATCCCGGCGGTTGGGTCATAAACACGTCCTCAGAAAGATGACCATGGAGAAAAGCATTATTCACATCAAGTTGTCGTAGTGACCATCCACGAGATAAGGCAAGACTCAGAATGAGGCGAACAGTAGTAGGTTTAACTACAGGACTGAAAGTCTCATGAAAATCTATACTAGGACGTTGATGGAATCCTTTAGCAACTAGACGTGCCTTGTAATGTTCAATGGAACCATCAGGATGATGTTTTATACGAAAAATCCATTTACAACCAACCAGATTTTGAGATGAATGAGGGGGTACCAATTCCCAAGTACCATTGCAAAGTAGGGCTGTGCCACTCAAGAGATTTGAGAGCGTTAGATACACAGGTGGGCTCAATGGAAGGGTGAGGTGAGTTATGAGTGTAGAATAAAAATTTCTTTGGAGGGGGAAGTTTATTAGTTTTGGATCGGGTGGCCATAGGATGAACATTAGGAGCCGTGGTAGATGGGTGAGATGGGGATGGTGTGATGGATTGGTGAGATGGCTGGACGGTCGAGGATTGAGGTGAGGTGGGGTAATTATGTGTTATTGGGAATGGTGGAGGTTGTGGTAACCTAGGGATAAGACTGGGTTTGATGGTGGAAGTAGTATACCGATAGGATACAGACGGTGTGGCAGAGGAAGAACAAGGGATAATGGTGTTTGTGTTAGATGCATGTAAAGAAAAAGAGGGACTAGTAGCCATACCATGCGGGTCCAACAGAGAAGTCATCTGAGATGGTGACCCTACTGTGCCAGTAGTGCCAGTGACAGCCTTAGAGATAACATGTGGAGGAGATAAAGGCACTGACAAATTTGTAAACAACTTTGGACTAGAAGAGTAAGAAGGAGAGGAGTGGATCGAGACCATGTTGGTTGTAGCAAAGGGGAATATATGCTCAACAAAGGTGACATGACGAGAGGTGTAAACACTACCACTGACCCGATCCAAACAGAGATAGGCACTTTGAGTGAGAGAGTAGCCAAGAAAGATACAAGGACGAGATTTGGGATTCAACTTATGTGTAGTATATGGTTTTAGCCATGGATAACAGACACACCCAAATATTCAGAGCTTTCCAAAGTTAGGGGACACACCAAATAAGTACTCATAGGAGGAACGAAAAGCTAAATTTACTTTTGGTTGTCGATTTATAAGATAAACAGCAGTGGCAAAGGGAAGTGACCAATATGTAAGAGGAAAAGATGCATGATGCATAAGTGTGAGTCCAGTTTCAACAATATGACGATGACGTCTGTCGGAGTAACCATTATGTTCTGGTGTATGTGGTGGAGAGGTGAGATGTGTAATGCCATTTGTAGCTAAATAATCTTTAAGACCAAGAAATTCACCACCATTATCGAAAAATAGCTTGATTATTGGTAAATTGAAAAATTTTTCAACGATGGCACGAAAACGAATAAAAACATCATACACATCAGATTTGTGTTTGAGGGGATAAAACCAGACATATCTGGTAAAATGTTCAACGAAGAAAACATAATACTTTATTTCATCATATGATAAAATTGGAGACGTCCATACATCAGAGTAAACCAGATCTAAAGGTGCAGAGCTAGATAAAGATGACACAAAAAATGGAAGCTTATGACTTTTATTACACTGACACGAATTGCACAAAAATTTAGAATCTATAGGTGATGATAAAGGCATAGACGAGACAAGATGATGAAGGATGCGATTGGAAGGGTAACCGAGGCGATGGTGCCACTCTGAAACGGGGGACTTAACGGTGGAAAAGGCGATCAGCGGTTTGGAACACCAGTTAGGAGTCGGCCACTCATAGATGCCATCCTTAACTGGACCGCGTAGAAGGATAGTTCCCGTCCGAAGATCCTTCACATGAAATAGTTTGGATAAGAATTCCACAAAAACGTTATTAGAAGAGCAAAATTTAGAGACAGAGATTAAATTTCGTTTCATCGCAGGCACACATAAAACATTGGATAAAGAAAATGATTTCTTAGGAGAAGACAGAGAATGATAACCAGTATGTGTGATTTGAAGTAGAGCTGGCAATTTGAACACGACTCGAAACCCGCATGTTTAGTTGACACGCTTGACACAAAATCGACCCGAATTAACACGATTAATTAATTTTTTATTAAAATATATTATAAAATATTAAATAACGGCTCCATAGAAAATATTTTTTAACAAATTTCTTGTGATTTAAATGAAAAATAATAAACTAAAGAGCTAATTTAGTTTAATAAAGTAAAACTGGAGTGAAAAAATTAAGTAAATGAATAATTATAATATTTAGAAGTATTCTAACACGTCAGTCTGACTGACGTTTTCATTAAACAGGTAAAACGCAGGTAACACGAAACCCGCACGACATTAAATGGGTCGACACGAATTGCCAGCCCTAATTTGAAGTCCATTACCATCACCTCTAAGAATATCATAAGGACCAAGATAATCGGAATGAAGAGAAAGGTTGTTGAGATCACTCGTGACATGGTGAGACGTACTAGAGTCCATAAGCCAAGGGACAGTAGATGATGTAGGCTGATAGGAAGTATGATTGGCTTGGAGACGGAACACATTTGACCTGGGGACGTTGTAAGTGTTAGGGGAATTGGTATAGGCTGGAGCAGAAGCAAAAGAGGACAGAGAAGGACATCTTTTGGCAGTATGGCCTTGTTGTCTGCAGAGTTGACAATAACCAAGATAAGGCCTAGGATTAGGGTTTTGAGAGGATGAAGATGGAGGTCGTGGTTGGTTGCATTGGTGGTTAGGACGTTTGCTATTAGAGGACTATTGATTAGGTCGAGAGGTGTATGGTTGATGAGACCGTGAAGTGTAGGAAGTGGTTGTGTTGACAGTGGCTATGTTGGTAGTGGCAGGGAGCGTAGTTGGAGAGGTTTTCTCTTCATTTTACAGTGCTTCAGCAGTGATGAGTTTTTCATGTAATTCATCAAAAGATATGGCAGTGTCACGAGCTCGAACTGCGTCAGAAAGGCCTTTGTATGAGGCAGGTAGGCCATTGAGAATGGCAAAGGTGAGATCTTTGAGATCCATTGGTGCCCCCATAAAAGAAAGTTCATCAGCAATACCCTTAGCCAACTGCATGTACTCAGAGATTGAGCGGTTGGAAAGAGACAAACGATTTAGTTGGCCCTTCAAATAGAACACACGGCTTCGGGATGGTTTGGCATAGGTGGATGTGAGGATAGTCCAGGCTTCATGAGATGTCTTTGCTGATGCAATGAAGGACACAGGGGAGGGTGAGAGAGAGCCAATGATGGCATTGAGAATTAATTGGTCTTGACGAATCCACAAAACATAGGCGGAATTGGAGACGGTACCAGCAGTGGTGGTAATGGTTGGAGAGGGACAAGTAAAAGATCCATCAACAAATTTCATAAGGTCATATCCAATAAGAAGAGTGTTGAACTGTAAACGCCATGAGGAGTAGTTAGTTTAGGTTAATTTGATTAGAGCTTGAGCACTAACATTAATGGCTATAAGCTGATTTGAGTGATCGGAAGTTGAGGGATAGTTGGTTGAGAGGATACTCCAGAGGAGGAATGAGAAGTATTGGTGGCGTCACCCATTGGGTGCAATCAGCAAGATATTAAGAAGGGAAAAAAAAAATAAAAACTCGTTAGAGAGGTGGCTGTGATACCATGATGAAGAGAATAATTAGGAGGTTATAATACGTATATTTTTCTCATTGATCTTCGAATGTACAGATACAATATATATATACAATTCAAGAGAAGTTGTAGCCTAAGAAACATGAAACTTCCTAAATGATAACTAAAGGAATAATTACAAAAATAATTACAAAGGAAATAAAGATAATTTGCTGCACAAAATTAGGTCACAGAATCATCATTTGAATAATTATCTTCATTAACTAGTACAGCCCAGACAGACTGTGTTGTGAATTGTGATTATGGTTATGTTTCGAAAAGTTCGGGAATAAATTTGAATATTTGAAGGTACATTTTGTTTTAATTTATCATGCTCAATACAACTTATCTAAATTAGTAAAGTTAGTAAATAAAACTAATATAATGCTAAATACCTCTCCTAAAAAAAAATACTGAAAGAAAAAGAAAAGGAAATATAACGTAACGCTAAAATGCTGACTTAACAAAATAAAATATTTGTTATTTATCCAAATTCTAAACATGATAAAGGTTATGGTTTATTTGGGAAATCTGATTTCGGAAGATAACGATTTTTTTTTTCTTCATTGAGACTTTTATTAAATGTCTTAATAATACCTGAAAGTTCACAAAATGTTAGGTCTATTGCTACTCTTTA
This sequence comes from Trema orientale, assembly GCA_002914845.1. Taxonomy (NCBI): domain Eukaryota; kingdom Viridiplantae; phylum Streptophyta; class Magnoliopsida; order Rosales; family Cannabaceae; genus Trema; species Trema orientale. The sequence goes on from JXTC01000008.1 coordinate 1,998,259, forward strand.
GTCTTATTTACTAGAAAAACATTTATTTGGAATTCTAGAATATATAATGACCCTTTTTCTTTTCTTTTTTTATTTATTATTGTAACTTTTACTAAATATCTTAATAATACCTCAAAGTTTACAAAATATTAGATCTATTGCTACTAAGTCTTATCTTTGAGGAGACGAAGTGAGTTAGCTCAAGTGGTAAAAATATCCATTATTTGGGATTTCGATCCTAAGTTCGAGTCATACCGGATGTAGACGTGAAAACCTACGATCCCTAATGGTGCTTTAATTTGTAATAAGTGGAGGTTATTAGTTAAGTCTCATTTTTTTTTATAAAAAAATTTTTATCTCCGAAGAAAACATTAAATGATGAATAATTTTATGGATAACACATGAGATATCAGTCTGTTACTAGATAGTTATGATTACATGTCAGGTGAGGTCTGTGTAGGATCTAATTTATTGAATATAATTACTCATTAACAAACTGTCATGACATGTGGTGCTGGATACTACTAGTGACCATAACATTACTCTTAAATAATACTTTTTCATAATTTTTCTTCCTTCTTTTTTTTTTAAAAAAATTTACGCACATCTCTCTGATTACATTCTTTCTTAAACACAATTCTTTTTTAACCCTATTTTTCTTAGGATATGATATGCAAATGGCATAAATAATTAGCATAAATGACCTTGTTGGTCCCTAAATTATAAGAAAAGTCTCACTTTGGTTCTTAAACTTTAAATTGTATTATTTTGGTCCTTAAACTATTAAACAAGTTTTATTTTAGTCGTCTTTATTATATATATTGTTTTATTCTTAACAAAATGAGCACATAAGACACTTTTTCTATTTTGTTATACTTATTTCATATCTGAACCATAGTTCAGCATTATAAAGAGATTAAAATATGAATTAAAACAGTTTAATACATGATTAGTTAAATAAAAATCAGTTACATATTGGACAGGAATGCAACGTAAAATAGTTAAAAATATTATATTTTGTTAAAATCAATAATACAGAATGAGAAATACAACTCATATACTCATTTTGATAAGAATCAGAAAAAATATATAGTAAAAAGGACTAAAATAAAATATTTTTCATAATTTAAGGACCAATACGATATAATTTAATATTTAAGAACTAAAGTGAGACTTCGAATACGATATAATTTAATATTTAAGAACTAAAGTGAGACTTTCTCCATAGTTCAGAAACTAATGGAGTCATTTATCCTAAATAATTATAGCCTAATAAATAAATTAATTTAAAATATAAATAGTTGAAACTTCTTTTCTTTACCCTTCTCTACTCTCTCTAGAATTCTTTCCTTTTTCTTTTGGAAAAAATAAAAAAAAGGGTTCCTCAAAGGAACTTGTATTAAATATTGAGGCTATTCTCCAAAATATAATCACGAATACAAGTGGGAAGATTATCCCAATCCTCATAAACAACAATACCATAACCTATGCCAAAGTAAGCTAAAAGGTATAGGTTGCTACAATTTTTAGTTTAGATACATAGCAGCATATACCACTTTAACTAATGGTAACAAAGAAACAATATCGAAAATAATAGCATCTTCCCAACTATTCACAGTAGCTGAGTGATGGCTTGTCCTGCTAGTAATTAAAGAATCATTTTCAACAACTTGAACAGTAAAACCATCTGCTTGAGTCAATAGCAATCCCTCCCTAATCCCCAAAAGTTCAGCGTGAAGAACAATGTAAGCACCAAACAACAAGGGACCAACTGCAAAATAAAGCACCACACCTGTGGCATTACGGATCACAATACCAAAACTAACAACACCAGTCTCCGAAGCAAAAGTTGCATCAATATTCATCTTCAAATGATTTAAATCTAGAGGCACCCAACTTTTATCAGCAATAATAGTAGGCTTAGGCGAGAAAGCAGTTGGGATGTTGCAGGTTTGGAAGCTATAAAGAAACCTACCAGCAGATTCAAATAATCTCAACAAGGGATGGATTTAAGTTCTCAAAGATGAAATGATTATGTGACCTCCACAAGCACTATACCATACAACAAAATATTTCTAACTCCTCCTTATTAAGAAAAGATAGAGTATGTAGGCACAACCCAACAAAGGAAAAGCCATGAAAAGTTTTCAATTTAGGGCCAAAGAGTACCAAACATCCAAATTGATTCAATGAAAGAGCAAGACCACAGAACATGCAAAGAAGTCTCCGTATGAATACCACACCAAGGGCAATTAAGCAAACAAGATATATTTCGCATAGATAAATTAGATCAAGTTTGAAAGAAATCATGAAAGTGTTGGGAACCATCACATGGTGCAGTGGAAGGTGGTGGGTGTAATATTCAAAATTTTACACCCATATCAGAGTTTAGGAATCAATATAGTTTTGTTGTTTTAATACACAGAATAAAAAAAAACTATAATAAAAAAAAAGATGACAAACCTTTCTTGTAGCTTTTTCCTTTTACTGATGATGAGATTATTTATCTTGGCTATGATACCACGATCTTCCTCACCAAGCCTCAACACCAATGAACAGGAGAGTGGGCTCCTAATAGTTACAATCTTATTGTTTCTATCACACAATTTTCTTGAGAAACTCTTGCTATAGGTCTCAACACATGAGATAGCAAGAGGATGGAGATAAGAGGAAAAGGAAAAACTTTACACGTTAAAAATAAAATCACCCTTGCCTGAGAAAAAAAAATTCACATTAAAGCCTCTCCCCAATTTAGTCTCAGGCAAAGCTTTTAACGTGTAATAATAAAAAAAAAATTTCCTTCTTTTCCTTATCATTTACACGCATAAAGCTCTTTTCTAATTGATAAAATTTGGCCAATTAATTCAATATTAATTGCCATATATTTTCAAATAGAAAAAACAATTTTTTTCTTAAAAAAAATTCTCAATACACGGCAAAGGGAGTGAGAGAATTTTTTCTTGTAAAAAATTTAACGTGTAGAAGAAAAGAATTTCCATTTAGGTTTTAAACTATTTAAAACCATGTGAATCATAACATATAACACTTAAATAGGAAATTATAATCCCTCCCCATGAAAGGGTTTATACGCATAATATACTATTTATTATGTAAAATTTATTTCCTATTAAGTTGAAATATCTTTCTTTTCTCTTTAAAATTATCTATTTAATTTATACAATTAATTCCATATATTTAATTTGGAAACAAAATAATCTTATCAACTTGTATATGCTTTACACGTTTAATGGAAAAAAAATACCTTAATTATTTTCCTATAGTTAACGTGTAAGGCTTGGTATTCACACAAGCTAATATTTCAAAAACATTTCCTATTTTCTCTTATCCAAATATCCTAATAATCAAATTATTAAATAATAGAATTAACATAATTGGTAAATCATAATTTCCCAAATGAAATAAATATAAAATAATCATATTATTTTTTAATATTTATGCGTGTAACACAGAGAAAAAATCTCTGTATTACACGCCTAATGCAGTGTGGTTTGACACACACTGCTTGTTACCTTTTAAATAATCCTATTATTTAAAATAATAATTAAATAGATAAAAATAATAACATTTATTATTTATTATAATGTGACACATAAAACAATTAAATGTGTAACATTAACTTTAGTGTGACATAATTAATTAGAATTCAATAATTCTAAATTAATTATAAGAATAAGAAAGTGACTATGTAACATGTTCAATACAGTGTTAACAGAGGTGGTTCGGGGACCTTGGACTTGTAATTTCAAGCTCCAATAAATTTGATAATTAATTAAACTCTTTAACTAAGTTATCGAATTTATTAGTTCCAGTGTTATTCCACTAAAAAACTGGAACTGCACTCTTAAAAGTTAAAGTATAAATTACTCAAAGCAATCATAAAGTTTGTCCATTTGATCATTACATATAGATCGATCCTCCATAAATGATTCGTAAACAGAGTTTGGCTTGTAATCCGTTATCCTCTCTATTTACTTCTTTATCCTTAAGTTCCCATGATTTTCTAATGAACAACAAATTCATGATCAAATCATAAATTGAGCGCTCTATCGTTCAAGTACCAAATCATTACTCAAGGGAATCATTTTTCTAACTTCCGTTAGGAAGGAATGGATTCCATATTGTTAATTAATATTCCCAGCTATCTATATTATCATGTCTCCAACATATAAGGATTTTGGTCC